>PVKN010033788.1:0-11960 GCA_004027915.1 Capromys pilorides
TAAACCCAGTTACTCAACAGTCTAGGCTCATTAAGTTACTCTGTGCCCGTTGGTGCCCTATCAGTTTAAAGGTACATGTCCTTCACGTCTTTTCGGGAAATTTATGCAACAGTTTATTTCACTAGATAGAAAGAGGATAGAATGTTTGGCAATGAACCCCAAGCATGTGGAAATCTGCTATGCCTTGTAAGTGGAGACTGTAATCAAGAAGAAATACAGGCTTATTGTTTAATAGACAGCACTGGGCACCTGAGTAGCCATTTCAGAAGAAAAGTGGCTCCCTACCTCATACCATATAAATTACTTAAGTTAAAAAAAAAAAAGGATACTTGAAAACATGAGGGAGTTACAAAAGACTTCGACAGAGGAGGGCCTTCCAAGTAGGACCCAAAAGCCAGCCATGGTGGTGCACGTCTGTGATCCCAGCCAGCTTTCAGGAGACTCAGGAGGGAAGACTGCCGTGAGTTCGAGGCCAGTCTAAACTGCATGGTGAGCTGTTTAGAAAAAGCAAAAGCCAATGAAGAAACAAAATAGAACGCAGAAGCCATGAATAATAGGATTATAGGATAATACACATACATTTTCTCTAATCTTACCGTGTCACAGAGGAAGTGGCCCAAATTCTGATGGCGCTCTCTGGAGTGTGTGCGGGGCACAAATCCTTATGCATGCTGTCAGGGAAAATTCAGCAGTATCAAGCTAAGTAAACTGTAACAAAGTCTTTGCCTTAATAAATACCCATTTTAAGTATTTATTTTATGAAAGTAATTGGATATTTTAATGAAATACACTAAAGATCATATTTTGTTTCAACAGTGCTTTGCAATAGCAACTGGAAGTACACTAACTGGGCTTGTTAAAATATGTATATTGCATCCATATTCATAAATCAGAAACTATGGAAATGGGGTAACTTTCTAAAGGACGACAGAACTTCATCCTTCTTCGCGTGGGACTGTGGAAAGACACGTGGCTAGGTGATAGCTGTGTGGAGGAGACAGTGTCCCCCGGCTCAGGCTGCAGGGCGGGTGGCAGGAAGTACGTGCCTACACAGCAAAGCTGCTCAGTCGGGGACAGCACAAGGACGTTTGTAAAGAGGACGCATAAGGGCAAGAAACAGGATGCAGTGGGCGGAGGAAGGGAAGTAAGCTGAATTCTCAAAGTGTCCCCTTCCATGCTTGTTGAATTTCAAACATGTTTTCAAATCTTTAATGACATAGGAAAATAGTGTTCTCAACAACACCTCCTGGCTCTCCATTAGGATGGCTGAAGCCTAAGGGAAGGTACTCAAAACAAGACTCTGCCCGAAACCGCTCTCCACCTGTCCCCCGCCCAGCTCAGGGCTGCCCGGCCCAGGGTGCAAGCAGCCCCCCCACTGGCTTCTCTCCTTTTCCATACCAGTTCTGGCAGAGCAGCCAACTTGCCCTTCCTAGAAAATGCCCAGTAGGTCTCTGCCTTTCTCCACCCAGTCTTGTCTACACTGCACCTCACAAGAAGCGGCCAACCCTTGGCCCAGGTACCAGACCATCATCAGGTTGTGTAAGCCAACACAGGGCATTTGTCCACTACCTCTTATTTATTTATTTGTTTGTTTGTTTGTTTGTTTGTTTATTTTGTATGTTAGGGAAGGGTCTACCGGGTGTTCAGGGTCTCATTACTAGATCAGACTCAGTGATCGGCCTGTTTACAGCCTCCTAATAGCTGGACTTACAGGTATGCGCCACCACACTCAGTCTCAATTGCTGACTCAGCAGGCCCTGGAGGTGGGGCAGTCATGGCAGGCCAAGGGATTGACACCTCCCTCACCCCTCCTCCCGCCCTTGTGCCTGCTTGCAGGTGCTTTAATCCTCTGAGCTATTTGGCCGGCCCTTATTCACTACCTCTTAACATGACATAACTAAACCGTATCCTTCCCTCCACACTGCAGGTCTTTGCACAAGGATTTAGTTAGGCATTGATTTGGTTCTATTTGTTCATCACTGACTCCCTAGAGACAGACAATGCCTGGCACATATTAAGCCACAATAAATATTTGTTGTATCACTTCTTGGCCTTTTGATAGGATCAAATGTGTAAGCATTTGCTAAAAAAAAAAAAAAAAAGACAAATGAGTGAATGTATGGGTAAAAGCTCACAAATCACAATATAAAAAGCTACATCTACTGTGAAAATCTCAATTTTATAAAGAATGCATATAAAACATTTGTAGATGTTTTTCCTAGATGTTAGATTGCAGGCAATTGCAGTATGTTTTCCTTCCTTCCTTATAAAAGAACATTCATTTTGTCACTCGTTGCTGTGGGTTCTGGGCTCCTCCTGTACCCCAGGCTCTGGAGAAGGAACGTACTTGCTGGGCAGAACTCCGGGAGTGCACAGAAAGAAGCAGTGAGCCCAAGGGGGCAGCGTGAGTCTCAGTGCTGTGCTTCTGGAGTGAGAGCAGAGCACTCATGTTTTAGAAGGGACGAGAAAGCTCTAAAGGAGGGGGAGAGAAACACGTGATCTTGAGGTCCCTGGTGGCCTTTAGGGTGATGGGACCGAGGTGGGCAGAGCTGCGGAATCTGCAAGGCCTGAGGTATTGAGAGAGAGGGGTGGAACTGGGAAATGTGCTTAGCATTTCTGTGTTATAAATTGGATCCCCTCTGCTTTTCAAGTGAATGTCTGATGAAAACATTAATTGCTCTTGATTACTTTTGGAGAGCAATGTTTTAAGAGCACATCTGTTCTGAGACTGGGCCATGAGACTCTCTGGCTTTGCAAGGAAATAGTAAGATGCAAAATGGTTTGCTAAGGTGTTGGTTTGTGTGACATTTACTCTGTATAGTTTGTACCTTTTTCTTATTTCTGTTCTGTAGATGTGTTACTCATGCAGTAAAGAAAACCATGCTGCAACAGCTTCCTTTTCCCTTAGCCCTTAAGAGAACCTTGTACCTGCCGGGGGCTGAACCTGCACTCCCGTGAGTCCATGCCTTGCAGCCTTGCAGCCGAGGATGCACGAGTGTAGGGCTGCCTGTCCTCTGCTCCTCCACACCACTGTGCCCTGCTGCCTTTGGCCCAGCATCAGCTCCAGCATTCAGCTGCTGGCTGCCCTGTTGGGAGACTCTGCTGTAGTTCTAACTTGGACCTGAGGCAGTAGCTGGGTCTCCCTCTCCAGCCTCCATTCCACTGGGCTTGGTGAATAACTGTGCCATTCTGACTTACGCACATGCACTGTTCTGATTTTAGGGTCATAATATTCCATCCTGGTAGCTTGGGGGAGGCAGCCACTCCGAGTCTTAGGAGAGAGACCGTTTGCTGTCACTGTGGTCCTCAGCATTTTGCCTTGCTCAGGACCAGGAGGGCTCTCAGCTCTACACTCCTGAGCGCTTCAACTGTGGTGCTCCTGGCAAGTTACAATGAATTGGGCATGGCTGTCGCTCAGCGTACCGACGATGGACCTGCGAAGCCATGGCAGAACTGCGCTGAACCCCACCTCTGCTGCTCTCACGGGAGCACAGAGTTCAGGGCTTTCCTTTGGGGAATACTGATGCAGTGGCGCCATCCTGTCGACACCAGCAGTAGAGGAATGCAGCCCAGTGGACACATGGGGCAGCTCCCCAGCCCCTCTGCTCTGGCCCACATCTACCAAGTGCCCTCCCTGAGCACTGTGCCAGGGCTGTATCTCCACAGCAGGCCAGCTCCTGGCTCCAGCTCCTGGAGATTTGCATATCCTGAGCTTCCTCTGGGAGAAGAGAGGGTTTTTAGACAGGATTATTTTTAAAATGCAAGGCTCTCACAGGACCCAAAAGCATAAGCTCACAGCTTCTAACTAGGTTAGCTAAATAAGCATGCACTGTGGAGGGAGCCGAGAGCCCAGGCTATTTTCAGCATCTTGCTGAAATGCAGGTGATCATGACTTCTACTGCATGGGCCATCTATTTAGGGATATGTGCTTTTGCCCAAAAACTTACTGAGTATTTTTATAGAGTGCTTTAAATCTAAAAGACAAACCCACTTCCTTATGAGCTTTAGGAAGGGGATGGGAAGACAGCAATTGAAATATTGCTGCATTTATGTGGAAACGACACCCATAACGGGTCTCTTTAGAGTGGAGAGAGAAAGCCAGTGATGGCAGATGAGACTGCTGTCTGCTCACTGCCTCCTCAGCCTTCCCTTCCCTTGGTTCCCAGGGCCACAGGGTACTGATGACGATGAGCTAAGGATCCTGTCCCTGCTGCTCAGGAGGACACAGGGCGTGTGAGAGCTTCAGGCATGTCCACACCTCAGGACTGTGCTCCAGACAGCTTTCTCACACAGTTCCAGCCACTACCCAGCCCACAGTGACTGACCACCTCCAGGTACGATCACCTCATCCTGCTTCTCTGGAGAAAGTCAGCCTCTGCTGCTGGTAGAGTCCTGGAAGGAATTCAGCCCAGACTCTACAGAGAAATCATCTGGGACCTTTTGAAAACATCTGTGCTTGGGTGTCATGATTTCAGAGGAAGGGATCCTGCATGGGGATTTCTATACCCCAGTAGCTGGGCTTGGTGGCACATACCTATAAACTCAGCCCTTTGGGGAGACAAATTTGAGCACAGCTTAGGCAATGTAGAGGGTTAGTGAGACCCTGTCTCAAAATAAAAACAAATTTTCAAAAGATTTAAAGGTCTGAGGGGTCCCCAGAGCAAAGGCCCTTGGTCGATCCTTCAGAACCCCCAAGAAAGGCAATCCTAAGGGTAACCTGTACCAAAACTACTGCTTTAAAATTCAAATATTGATGCCCAAGAATCACCTGAAGGTTTTGTCATCCTGACCCTGCAGGTCCTGGTGGGACCTGAGATTCTGCATTTCCACAGGCTCCCAAGACCTACTAGGGTCACACCAGAAGGAGCAAAGCCCAGAGTAGGTGGCCATCCGAGCACCAGGCTCCCTCTTAATGGACGCTGGAAACATAACTCTTCCTCCAGCCTAAGGAAGTCTCTCCACCCATAAGAAACATGAACTGTCCAAGTGTTTGCTAAGACTCTTCATGCTCAGCCTTTCTGTGATGTGGAGGATGTTGGGCAGCAGTGTGCTGGAACTGACTCCTTGTGAGAGACCTGATCATCACGTGTTCTGAAACTGTGCCAGCCTATGTCAAAACACAGCCACTATCTTAGACTGTCGTGTAAATTTACAGTTAAATAAAGTCTACTAAAAGCAGAAGCATTCTATATTCAAAATCCAGCCCTTCTTGTTGTTAATGCATGTCACTATTACGTGCAGGCTGTAGGACTGTTGTATCCATGTGGTTGCAGCTCTGCTCCACTCCCTTCAGTGATACTCCACTGATAGCACGAAATCATCCTTGCTAGAAGAACCTAAAACACGAATGCGGTGAGTGAGAGCTGGGCTTATCACTTTACTGATTTCCGTACTTAAGAAAGTAATGGAGAAAATGTTAATAATGCATTAACATTAATGTAGAAGAGAAGATTTTAGTTTAATGAATGTGATTTGTATGAGAAGGCAAAAGAGCTTAACACAAGGGCATGTGTCTGATGCAGTGAGTGAGAGTCTATTAGCATCAGGTGCAGCTGCTTTTGTCAAATCATGCCCTGAATGCTTAAAAGGAATACAGGAGTTCCTCCAAAAATGAAGGGAACCACTTTGTGAGAATCAACTGATTAGATGGAATTTATAGACACACCATTATATATTTTGTTATTATTGGTAAACAGTGCACCACACACCTTTTGCGTTGACCAAGTGTAAACTTTTATATATGTTGGCTGAGAACATGTGTGCAGACGTAGTGTGGACATGTGTCTGCATAAATCCACAGCCGCTGGAGGCCAGCATGCCAAAGAAGGAAGACCTTGGTTTTCCAACATAGCTTTACAACTTGCTCACCAGGTAGCAAGACTTGGAGCTCACAGTGAGGGACGTGTTTCCTGAGGTAGAAATCGCTGTGTATGGAGATTCCCAAATCCACACTGAGGGGTCCAGGTGGAGGCCAGTGCCTTGTGAGGAGAGTGGCCAGAGGGAAGCACAGTCCAGGACTCTGGGGCCTCTGTCCTGAATACCCAGAGGCCTTTCAGATTGAATTTTTGGTGAGCATGGGTGCGAGAAGACTTCCTAGACTATGGTAAGAACCAAAAGCAGGCAGATGGGGAGCCAGCTTTAAATACTTTTCCTCTGGGAAGAAATTCAACCAAGCTTCCTTCTGAAAAATAGGCTTTGCGTGTGGCTGAGTTCTCCAAGGTTGCATGCTTCCTCTCTTATCTGAGCCATGGCATCAGCAGCATGCACACAGCCACCCACACAGCACACACTCATTGAATACACACTCAACATCAGATTGTGGGGAGTTCCAGTCATCATGCATAAGGGAGTCCTTGCTCCCAAGGAGCTAGTTAGACAGGGCCACAGAAAAAGGAAATTTCACATGCTGTCCCTCAGGACTTGCCATGTTCTAAAGCGTGAAAAAGCAGTTTGCCTTTGCCCATTCATGCTCCTGCTCCACCATGCATTAGTAGTTGACGTACACAGCTAAGATCCCCAGTGGACCCTCTGACGTCCATGCCCTGGCTTCCTGCAGGCTGGTGTTGAGAACGTTCAGGACGTAGGGAAGTCTCTGTCCTCAGAGAGCTTGTCCTGTGGTGATTTTCCTGCCACTCATTACCAAGTGGAAAGCTGGGCAGAATAGAGCCAAGATGGGCAGCAGGGAGAATATCGTTGATTTGAAATGTCATCTGTTCCTATAGGGTAGAGCCCTGAAAGATCACATGTGGTGCCAGATTCTGACTCTGATGTGATTGTTATGCCTGCTGTGCGAGCATCAGACTCCCACCAAGCCCACCTCACCATTTAGGAGCCCTGCAGAGCACCTCGAAGGCCTGTCACCACCAGCACGGCTTCGGTGTTTTTCTGTGCTCAGTGGCAGTGGCAGACTGGACTGGCTCATTTTGCTTCTTAATAAAACCAGATATGGAGAAGAGACTTTCATTGTCATTTCTCTTTCAAAATGTCTCTTCTGAAGCACTAAGCAGTGCCACTGGATAAGAAATTCAATGTGAAAATACACTTATTACACAGAGGAAAAATAAGTATTTGTAGATTGCAACTTTATATATCTGGACCACTGAGTAAACTGAAATATTAAGGTACCAGCTAATTCACAAATTATGAAAGGAATACAATGATCCTCTAAGCCATGTGACCCACATGCTCCCCCAGACTTTGCTCTGTGGAAAGCAAAGTCCCCTCAGAGCTGGCCCAGTAGGTGTGCCTGCAGGCAACAACACTGTATCATTCACTTTAAACAGTGGTACCAGGCTAGATCTCCAGTTAAGCGATCACACCAGAATTTAAAAAGAGGGCTGGGGAGATAGCTCCGTGGCATAAGTGCCTGCCTAGGAAGTGCAAGGTCGTGAGTTTGATCCCTAGTCCCACCAAAAAAAAAAAAAAAGAATTTAAAAAGAAAAGGAAAAGGGGGAGCTATTCTGTTTAAGATGGAGTGCTGCATACTAGCAGAATCCTAGGCTGACTTGAATATGCAATGAAAATATTTGCAAGAAACTGATTTGTGAATAAAAATGTGGACCAGAAGCCTTTGAAAAAGTCTATGTTTACTCTGTGTTTTCAACCTAAAGCATTTGTGAAAAAGTGAAGCTAAGGTTATTTTGACACTTGTAGTAGTCTAGGGTATGATCCCCACACATGCAAGGCCCTGAGGCTACAGTCCTGTACCCCACTGATTGATTGCTTGACTCAAGAGAAAGCACCTCTCTCCAAGAAAAACCCTCCAAAAGACCATCCCCAGAGCACCCTTGCCTGAGCAAAGCACCCTCCCTGAAAGCCTCTCCCAGGAAAGCACCCTCTCCCAGAGGGAGCACCCCTCCCTCTAGATCTGGGACTCCAGGCTACAGAGGAGCCCAGAGATTCCTTGCTAAGAGCACCAACTTGATCCACCACCCCTATGTTCCTGGGGTCCTGACTGGAGGACACTGTGATGGCTATGTCTAGATGTCCTCCCAAAGCCTCCTACAGCCATAGGTCAGGCTTTTTCCAGAGGTGACTGGATCTAGAGTGTGCACTGCTGGGATTAAGAGTGTGTGGTTACTGAATGTGTCCACTGATTGGTTTAGCACTGCCCTAAGCCCGTTCACTTAGACAGAGATAAAAAGGGCAGAACACAGTTGCTAAGACCCTTCGCTAGCTTGCTTTGCTGTCTTCTGCCTGCCATGGACTGTTTTATCCTCTACCATGCTCTTCTGCCAAGCCACCCTGCCTTGGGGCCAGCCGACTATGGACTGAAACTCCTACACACTTTGGGCTAATAAATCTTTAACTTTGGGCATTGAGTACTTTGTCTCAGCAGCAAGAAAAGTGACTAAGACAAGCACTGACAGTAGCGAGTATTAAATTATTTCTTGCTATTATTAGCAGTTACTTAAAAATATTACTGTTGTCAACAATCATGTGGGTCTAGAATATAAGGTGCACCATGAAGGAATGGGCTGAGACACCCGCCAAAGCCAATCAGAATGGGCTGAAAAGGCCTCCACTTCATACACTGCCACATGAGATGGTGGCATGGGATGGTAAGATGTCAACAGGCACACACACACGTGTGCACGTGCTCCCTATACCAAGGAGAGGCTAACAACTCTTTGGAAGGCTCTCCTGAAAATGTGATGTATGTCTTGCTCCTGTGTGAATCTCCAGCACACTGAAGAAAACAGATCAGGTCCCAGAGCCTGATGAAGCACATCTGGGCTGACACATTTTTCATCCACCAAGCACTTTATGTATATTAACTCATCAGCCTCCGCCCTAGTTCTGTGAAGGGGATACCATAATCAGCTGTCTTTTGTAGAGGGTAAGGTAGGCACAGAGAGGGTCTACTGTCTAGCTAGAGAGCCCACAGTTCTACTAGCAATGGGTTGGATGGAGTTGAGATTTAAACATACGCAGGATGACGCCAGGGCCTGTGCTCCTAACCAGTACTCTCTACTGCTTGGCAGCACAAGGCAAAGATGTAGAAAACATTAATGTGTAGGCAAGTTTGCCAGAGTACTTGTGTTCTTTGTACATAAAAACATACTATTTTTTATTTAACTATGAGGAAAATGCTTGCTGCGTACTTCGTAGCTGTTTTTGGTGTGTGTGTGCAGTACCCAGTAACTGCATTCATTGTGAGGTATTAGCGCATCTTAGCAACGTTTCTGCCTTGCGTCCCTGCCATTCCTCCTGGCTGCACCTCCCTTCTACTCTCCTCCCCACTCCGACTATTCTTTCCTATTTATTTCTTATTTGCTCTTTATTTAAATTTTGGGTTTTTTACATAACAGAAACCAGGCAACCTTTAAGCTTGTGTGTCTGATTTATTTTACATAGAATCAAGGTCCCAAGACGCATGCATTTTGCTACAAATGGCTTGAGCTTATCCTTGTTTATGGCAGAGTATCCCTGAATATTTTCAGTGGTCATAAAATAAGCCACAAAATTGTATAAAACATATAACTCAATTACATTAAAGTAATATTAGATCTAAACACTAAAAGATAATGAGGGAGAAGACCACAATGTCAGAAATGGAAAGGAAGACAGACGGTCAGATTAAAAGCAGATAAAAAATTACAACAGACAAATTTGTAGCTTTATGTCAGTAAAATAAAAAAGACAAAATGAATTCCTTTCTGCACAAATATAAATTATCCAAAATTAACTTACGAAAATTAAGAACAACCAATAAATTTCAAAAGAATCAAAGGTCTATCCTAAAATCCATGAGGTCAGTGTTTTATGAGTGTGTTCTATGAAACCTTCAATGTAAAGATAATTATTTTAATAGTTTAATGTCCCAGTGGGAAAGTGAGGATGCTTTCAAACTCATTCTAGAGCAACACAGGCATATGCCAAAGCTGAATGAGAACCACACCGTCTCCTTAAAAGGAACAAAAGATGGTAACTTATGACTACAAGTAAACAAAACACATCCTAATGTTAACAGAAAAAAAAAATGCACAGACCAAATAGTTTGCTTTGAGAAATACAGTAACTGAAGACAGCTATCAAACCAGTGAATAGAGGGTTTCTCCAGAATCGGTGCTGAAATATTTGGCTTTCAGCTGTAGGTGCTTGCCTGTGAACAAATATAGTTTCCAGATGAACTGATCCTAAAGGACAACAAAACTGTAAGTTCACAGAACTTGTTTGAAGAACTCCGGACCTCTTGCTCTGGATAGCAAGCTTCACTAGGCAAGATGAGAAATCTAGAAGCCTTGCAAAGCAAGACTTGCACATTTGGCTACACAGCTCTGCTCTGTGGGGGACACCACTCAATATTCAGTCATTTGTAGAAAAATTTCTGTTAAGGACACTATGGAAACCAAAGGCACATCGCAAAACAACATTTATGCTTTCAAAAGGTAGCAAAATTGAAAGCGAATTGGTAAAACAAAGGGGGTGGCACAGACAAGATCAGAAATAAAAAAGAGCACAGAACACCTCACAAAGAAAGCACTACAAGGCAGCGCTGTCTGTGATTTTGTACCTGCACATCTGGAAATATAAATGGGATACACAAATTTTCTAGGGAAGTATAAAGTACTAAACTAACTCAAGAAAACAGTTATTTTTTGCTAGGACACATAGAACCAATATGCTTACATATACTAGATAAAAGCGCAGTTACCTGTGGGAAACTTGGGTGAAGACGAGGAAGGGCAGGGAAAGAAGCTCTCTCCCTTGAGAGCGTGCCGCAGCGCCTCACTTTGAGTTAGTATACAGCAGCAGTAGATTCGCTCTGTGAAAAGGCAGCAAAAATCATTGATGAATTGCTCCTCCTGAAGCCCTGGGCGCTGCGGGAGGTGGGCCAGAGAGGAGGGGGAATGACGTTCATTTGGAGGAGACCCAGGAAACCCTCCCAAATAATCAATCGCCCCTAAATTATGAGGACCTCCGCGGGCCTTTTTTCTCTCCTGCCCACACTGGGGCACCGTCCCTGGACCCTAGTGCCACCGAAACAACAGACATCAGTTCGAGTCCCTGTGCAGGCCTGAGACCGGTGGGCCGGACTTGGGGCGATCTCGGCTTCGCTGGACCGGATGCGCGGCCCCGCCCCACCTCCACCCACGCCCGCGCCTACGCCCACGCCCGCCAGTGCTGGAGACGTGGGCGCAGCGGCGGCAGCAGAACGCGCAAGAGACCTTGAGCAGCGGCGCAGCTGGGAGCGAGGATTCGGTTTCCTTCATGCTTTTTTCTAAGAAAACAAACAACAAAAAAGGACCTCACTCCCCATTTTCCAGCGCAACTTGGAGGAGCAAGAAAGGTCGGAAGAATTACGCAGAAGCTGCATCTATGGACCCTGGGGAAGTTCTGAGCGAGCTTTCGGCAGGACCAGCCCGGGGAACCCAGCCGCGCCACAGGAGGTGCGGGGCGCCTCCTGACCCAGCTCGGATGTAATGCGATCACCGCGGCCGGAATCCGGGCAGTCCCGCGTGGGGAGCGGCCAAGGCAGGTAAGCGCATCGCGGATCTGCTTGGCCGCGTTGGGGAGTCTGGCTCGGATCGGCGGGGCCAAGGCGGCGGTAGCGGGGCGAAGGAGTCGGTGGTGGGGCGGGCTAGGAGAGCGGCTGCATCCGGAAAAGGTGGAAGCCACGGGGAGGGCGCGATGATTTCATTCTTGGCGTTGACACGCAGGGTGAGTCTCTGTGGGAAATGGTTCAGCAGAGCTGGTGACTGGCGGCTGGGATCTGCAGGAACTAGAAGGACCGGTCCGATATTTGCAGAAATCAGGGGTGGGCGGCGACAGTTTATGATCCTGGTGCTCTGCAAAGATCGGAGCGTGCATCTCAGCTTATCTAAGCAGTGGAGGGAGAACTTGCTGCCGGCCACTCCGACCTCTCCCCGGCGAGCCGGCCTGAGCCGCGTCAGCACCGCGGACAGCGCCTGGCCCGCGCTAGGCTGGGCCTAAAAGACTGACTCCTTAGCAGCCCC
>PVKN010033789.1:0-11970 GCA_004027915.1 Capromys pilorides
ACATTTAGGATGTTTTCTATAAGAAATTTACTTCATGTTATGGTGTCTAGTTGTCCCCTCAAAGCATCTAAGAAAGCTATATAATATATATACTCAAATAGTATAAATAAACCAAAACAGTTTTTAAAAAATAGTTCCAAAAACTATGAACTCATTGAACTCATGGCAATCTTCCTGCTTTGGCCTCCTCAATGCTAGGATTATGGGGCAGAAACCATGGTTCAATCCCCTGGTACCACATGCTGCACCTGCCCCGCCCTGAGGGAGGACAGAATTGGCCACACACAAAAAAATGAGTATATATATCAAATAAATAGACTTCAGAACTATTATGGTTTGTGTCTAGTTGTCCCCCAAAGCCTCATGCAGTCATGTGGAAGACTTCTACACTTGGTGATTAATTCATGGCCTAGAACTTGTAGGATTACGGGTGTGAATGCTGCACTCCAGCCTGGGGCAGATAGCCTGAATGCAACATAAGGGAGACAGACTTGCTCTCTGCTGCCATTGTTGTCGCTACTGTACCCTTTTGCTCTTGCTGCTTTGCTGTCTGCCACTGCCATGAACAGTTGTCCTCTGCCATGGAGCCTGCTGAGTAGGGACTGAACCCTCCATTAACTGAGCTAATAAACCTTTCCTTCCCTAATCCTGGGTGTCAGGTATTTGTCCCAGCAACTGTCCCAGCAACAAGAAAAGAATAATTGAGACAGAATTTCATATCAGGAGTGGGGTTATTGCTGTGGCTAAACCTGACCATTTGGACTACAAGGTTTTGGGAATGGCTTATGGAAAGAGGTAAGAAACGTTTGGAGATGTCACCTACAAGAGAAGCACTGGAACAGCGGCTGTTCTGTATGGGAGATTCTGGTCAGAGCTCAGAAGACCAGAGGGCTGATAGGATTACAGCCTGTAAAGACCAGGATGGGGAGGTTTCTGTTGGGAAAAACTACATTGGTTGTTGGACTCTGGATGATATGTGTATGGTTTGGCAGAAAGTTTTGTCTGCATTCTGCACATGTCCAGAGACTTTACCTGAGACTAAGTTTGGTGGACTGATTAATCTGGCAAGAGAAATTTCAAAGCTGTCAAATATTGAGGCAGTGGCATGGCTATTGTTGGGGGCTTTTAGTCAGATTTATGTTGAGAATCAATAGCAAAGAGCCCAGCAGGATGATTTAAGATGTGAGTTTGGCCAGAAAGGAAGCTCCAATAATGCTATGGAATGCAAAGATAGAGTTGAGAGGATCTCTATTGCTGAGAAAGAGCAAGAGAATGGAAAGGATGGCCTGAGGGCATCACTGGAGGCAGCAGGTCTCCACTCTTTGTCGCCTCAGAATTGCAAGGGTGAGGGACTTTGCCTTGAGAGAAAAGCCACAGAGCCCTATGTTCCAGAATGGCAGCAGCAGCCACACCAGGTTCCACAATGGCGCTGGCATGGAGAAGTTATTTCTTGGAATCAGGTTCAGAGTGCTCAGTGATCCAGATACTCAACCTTTACAGCCAAGAGAGAATCAAGCCTGGCTACTGCTCTAGCTGGTAGCAGACCTCGGCATCATCATGGCATTGGTTTTAGGTGCATGTAGAATGCAGAAGTTCTGAGGTTAAAAAGGAATACACCTTGACTTCAGAAGACCTGGAAGGCATACAGAGTGCCACAGGGAGAGCAGTGTCTAAAGCTGTGAGTGAAAATCTATTCAGTGGAAGCCCTGGAATTTTGGAAAATCCAGGAATGTGGATCATTTAAGAAAAGCTACAAGAAGGGAGTAAAACAGACCTGACAGAGAACCCATGGGAGCTACAAAGAGCAGCAGAGCCATAGAGGTGGAGCCATATGGAGCTCAAAATTTACCACAGATTGCTTCTGATGTTCCACATGGAACTACAGGACTTAATGTTGGCCCTTGTTGATTTTGGACTTGCTTTGTCCCAATGCTTGGTATCCTGCCTTGTGTACCTTTCGGAATGGGACCGTTTATCTTATGTCATCAAATGTTGGAAGTGTTTAACTTTTCATTTGTACAGGTGCTCACAGCTAAGAGTCTGCTTTAGGTCTTGGAGGAGACTTGAGACTTGGACTTCTCAGCAATGCTGAACCTATTAGGACTTTGGCAACTCTTAGAGATGGACTAAATGCCTTTTGCATAAAAAGATGTGCATGAGTCTTTGGAGGTCCAGG
Source organism: Capromys pilorides (assembly GCA_004027915.1). NCBI lineage: Eukaryota > Metazoa > Chordata > Mammalia > Rodentia > Capromyidae > Capromys > Capromys pilorides. The sequence goes on from PVKN010033789.1 coordinate 2,177, forward strand.
GATGGAATGTTATGGTTTGTGTCTAGTTGTTCCCCCAAAGCCTCATGCAATCATGGGAAGACTTTTAGACTTTGTGATTAATTCACGATCCAGTGATGCTGGGAATATGGGTGTGAGGGCTACACCCCAGGCTGGGGCAAATAGCCTGAATGCAACCTAAGAGAGACAGACTTGCTCTCCATTGCCATTATTGTTGCTACTCTACCTTTTTGCTCTTACTATTCTGCTATGTGCCACTGCTATGAGCAGCTGCCCTCTGGCATGTGCTACTCTGCCTTGGAGCCAGCTGAGTATGGACTGAAACCTCCACTAACTGTGAGCTACATATGCCCTTCCTTCCTTAATTCTTGGTGTTAGGTATTTGTTACAGATACGAGAGAAGAGTAACTGAGACAAGAACAAAGAAAGCAACTAGACACAAAGACATTACATAAGATTAAGGGTTTCTCCTCCTAGGAAAGTAGTTATAAATGTATATGAACCAAACACCAATCCCTCAAAATATAAGAAACAAAAACTAAGAGACATGAAATAAACAGACACTGGTGGCAACCTGGGCATAATGGCACACACCCATGATTCTAACACTTGGGAGGAAGATTGTCTTAAGTTCAAGGCAAAGCTGTACTACATAGTTGAGTTCAAGGCCAGTCTGAACAACATAACAAATATTATATCATTACCTTAATAACAAAATGTATGTGACAGGCAAATCTATAAAGACAGAAAGGTATGACTCAAACTCAAGGCAAGCCTCCTGTCTCAGCCTCCCAAGTACTGGGATTACAATACTTACAGAAGCCACCACACATAGCTTCTGTCTTAGTTTCTTTTTGAGACAGGGTCTTACTATGTAGTCTAGGCTGGCCTTGAACTTGTGGTTATCCTCCTGCTTCAGCCTTCTAAGTGCTGGGATTACAGGCATGTGCAACCATGGCCAGCCATGTTATTCTAAAGTTTGCAATAAATTTTTTGTGCAATAATAGGAAATTATCTAAAACATAAAAAACAAAACAAAACACCAAGTAGACCTGTCAAAATTTAAAACCTGTGGTCTATATCTCAATCTGTTAAGAAGTGAAAAAACAAGCTATACATTGGGGAAAAAATTTATAAAATGCCTGACAAAGAATTAATATCCATGGGCCACCAAGATGGTTCAGCAGTCTAAAGCACCTTCTTAGGAAAGCTCAGGCAACTGCAGGGACTGTGGTTTGATCCCCAGCACCACATGCTGTGCCAGCCCCACCCTCAAGGCAGGCTGAGCCAGCCATTAAAAAAAAAATTAATATCCAGAACATACCAAGTAAATAAATAGAAGACATACATGATATACTTAATATGTATTAAAGTACCAAGTCGAAATCAATGAAAAGGATAACCTAATCAAGGATTATCAAAGGATAATCTAATCACTTTCCTAAGTGATCAAATGACAAATATCTTAGGCTTTGTGAACTATTCAGTTCCTATAGTACCTATTTAACTGTGCTGGTGATGAATAAAAGGACATTAGTCATTCAGAATAACTAATCAAATGGGTATAGCTAAGTTCCAATAAAACTACTTAAAAACCAGGTTACTTTAGGTGTTATTGTTGACACCTAGTTTAATCACTAAATGCTGGAATAACTGGCTTTGTCTTAAAAGAAACAACTTTATGCTAGTCATACAAATAAATTCCAGATAGACCTCTAAATACAAAAACATAATTATTTTTTATTTTTTGTATTTTAGGAAAGGGTCTACAGGGTGTTCAGGGTCTTAATACTAGATTAGACTCATAGTGATCTTCCTGTTTACAACCTGCCAAGAGCTGGGATTACAGGTGCGATCTACCACAGGAGGTCTGGGCATTGAACCTCTGGTCCCTGTGCCTACTTGCAGACGCTTTAATCCACTGAACTATTTGGCTGGCCCTACAAAAACATAATTTTAATAAATAATATCCTAAGTATAACACAAAATTAAGATGACACAAATTTTTGATTAATTTATTAAGTAAAACTTAAATTTCTCAATGTAGTAAAAAAAATCATACAAAATATGGAAAGAAATGAGAACTTCTGTTTCCAGTAATTAGGGTCAGTTTTCTATGTAAAAATACCTAAAATGCAATACGATGTTAGGAAACCACCTTGAACACATGAAAGGGTTGACAAGACAGCAGTGAATGATCTCAAAGAGGTGAGCAACTCCAGTGTCTGAAAAAAAAGGCCTAAGCAAGACCCTGGAACACTATTCACCAAGCTGATGGTTTTGCAAGGGCAAAGGTAGCTGGAATCAGGGTCCAGTTTCTGCCCAAAGTGAGGTAGCTCAGTTGGGAACAATGCTGTACAACTGTAATCACAGCAGTCAGGAAGCTGATGCAAAAAGATTACTGCTAATTTGAGGTCAGCCTGGGCTATACAAAATAAGTTGAAGACCAGCCTGAAACCATAAAATGAATGAAACTTTGTTTAAAAAAAAAAAATGTGTTGGGCCAACCAGATAGCTCAGTAGTTTAAAGCTCCTGCTTAGGCAAGTGCAGGGACCATGGTTCAATCCCTAGCACCACATGCTGTGTCAGCCCCGCCCCCAGGGTGGAACCACAAAAACTAAAATGTGATTATAAAAAGGGAGTGAAAAATAAGAGGGTAAATTGGTCTACTTTTTCTTTACTTTTTTTTGTGGTAGTTTTTAGTAAGGATCTACAGGGTCTCACTATGTAGACTGGACTTGTACCTAAGCAGATGCTTTTAATCCGCTGAGGTATTTAGCCAGTTGGACTGGTCCACTTTTTCAAAAACCAAAACACCCAAACTGAGGTGTCCCAGATGACACTCTCCTCAAGCTGACAATACAAAAGGCTATATGTTCAGGAATGAACTTGAACACACATACAGTTGGAAGTCCCAGGAAGACTGCAGGCACAGTTTAATTCCCAAGTCCATCAAGGCGATTTGCCCACTTACTGTCTGGAGTGAAAAGTATCAATCTCTATTCAGAGAAAGACAAAATTATCTAGAGTCACAATAATTATGTAGCATGCTAAAAGGCAAGATCATTTGCTCAAATTCAGGGGGAAAAATAACACACTGTAACCCACACATGAGGACTTTAAAACAAAAATCAAAGATGGAGAAGCTCGCCAGACTGCAATTTAATCAACTGTAGTTCTTTTGAGAAAAAAAATAATGGATTTTAAAACTACAAAATAAAAGTCAAATTAAGAGCTCAATACAAGAGAAGTTAGTGGCTTGGAAGTTCATTAAAAAGAGCAACCTATAGAAATAAAGAAAAATAGAGCAAAAGGGTACAAAGGACATGTGAGGCATACACAGTGAAAAGGTATTCAATGCATATGTAACTGGAGGCTCAAGAAGGTACTTTGGGGGCCAGGGAGATAGCTCCATGGTACAAGTGCCTGTCTGGCAAGTGCGAGGTCATGAGTTTGAACCCTGGTCCCACGAAGAAAAAAAAAAAAAAAACCTTCCATACAAGCAGTATTTATGAAGTATCTAGACCTTCTCCAAAAGTGATAAAAGACTTCATTACAGAAAATGAAGAAGATCAGCCAAGCCCAACAATAAATGGGGTGGGAGGACCTCACTTATACCATGACATTATCATAATAAAATTGTAGAAAGTCAGAGCTTAAAAAAAAAATGTTTCAGAGCAGCAGAGGGTGGAACATGTTAGCTTCCAAAAGTACAGATGAAATAACATATCAGTCAGGAGGGAACACTAAGATGGCAGAGTGGTAAGCAGCAGAAAAAGAGCCTCTCTGACCAGAGGCTGGAATATAGGAAGACAAGAAAGAAGGAAGTGGGCCCCCTGGATCCAGGAAGGATCTGAAGAATGAACTGAAGCCCATGGAAAGAGAAAGGAGGTAACTGGCAGTGCTGTCTCCGAGATGAGTCTCAAACCTGCAGACACACAGTGACTGCTGGTGACCTCAGAGACCTCCACAAAGAGATGCAGCAGTAAAAGGCAGCAGTGGACATGAAGGACTGCTCTAGCTGGCAGTGAGGGCTGAGGGCTCAGTTGTCCCATGAGTGATTGGCAAGGGCCACTTGGAGAGAGGCCAGCTAAGCACAGAACTCAAATCAGTTGCTAGCTTCATCTAACAGCTCCCAGTTAGCTTAGGGCCATAGAAGGTGCACTGCCAATGCAGGAAGAATGACTGTCTTGGCCAGAAGTACAGGTTTGCTAAGATTATCTACTACTCAGCTAAAAAGCTACTGCTGGCTTGTTGGGATAGGTAGGCACTGATCAGTACTCTGTCTCCACATGTTGTCTACCAGTGACAGCAAAGGCAAATCTACAAGTGGAATGTTTGTTTCTCTTAGTAATGATTGATACATTTTGTAAACTTGAGAAGTTTAGAAGCTTAACTAAGCTATGCAGTACAGAACCAGGTCCTTACTTGGTAAATATCCCCATCCTGAACTTATGAAAGAGGAGGGCAGAAACGGTGTGGGCAGATAGTCTGCATACACTATAAGGCAAGAAAAGAGGTTTGCTTACCTCCCCACCCACATTTGCTCTTTGTTTTTTTGAACCAGGCCCATTTGCTCTTGTTGACTTGCTGGCTTCTGCTTGATTTGAAGTGTTTGCCCCTGTACCATACCACCCTTTTTCGAAACTAGCTGAATATTAACTAAAATCTCCACAAAACATAAGCTAAATAAATCTGTCCTTCCTTAATTCTGGGTATTAGGTATTTTGTTGTGGTAATGACAGAAAAGTAATTAAGACAGAATCTGGTACCAGGAGTGGGGTTGTAGCTGTTACTACACTTATGTGGTTCATGAGCCTTTGAAGGAAGAATTTGGGAAAGTTTGGAGATGGCAGCTAAAAACAAAACACTGGAACACATTAGGCTGCTGTGTATGGGAGATTCTGGTCAGAGCTCAGAAGACCAAAAGGCTGATATAAACGATGCTGATAAAGACCAGGATTGGGATGTTTCTATTGTGAAGCATTACACTGGCTATTAGAGTCTAGACAATGTGTACTATGGCTTGACAGTAAGTTTGTTTGCATCCTGCTTGTGTCCAGAGACACTGTGTGAGACTGAGTGTAAGGGAGATTAACTAATTAATGTAGCAGAACAAATTTCAACGCAGTTGAATGTTGAAGTGATGGCATGACTATTGTTGGGGTTTTTTCATGCCAGATTTATGTTAAGAATCAAGAGCAAAGAGCTCAGCAGGATGATTTAAACTTTGTAAATTTGGTTAGGAAGGGAGCTCCTGCAGCTATGGACTGCAAAGGTAGAGTAGAAGAGATCTGCATAGCTGACATGGAACAGGAAAGTAGAAAAGATGGCCTAAGGGCATCACAAGAAACAGCAAGTATCTATGCTTTTGCAGATACAAAACTAAAAAAGCAAAAAGACTTTCAGGAGAGAGCCAAAGAACACCATATTCCAGAATAGCAAGGACATGGAAAATTTGTTCTCAGGATGGGAAACACAGTAACCAGTGATCCACACATGCAATCCCTTCAGCCCAGAGTAAGAAGACTGGCTACTGCTCCAGCTGGCAGCAGACCTTGGCATCACCCACTTGGCATTGGTTTTAGGTGCACACTGAATGCAGGAGTAGTGGAGTTAAGAAGGTTCACACCTAGATTTCAGAAGGCCTGGTTGGTCAGGAAGTATGTGAAGGGGTGAGGGCAAAGCCAAAGGTGAGACCGAGGTTCCAGAAGTTTGGAAATACCAGGAACATGGATTGTCTAAGGAAAGCTGTTGGGAGAAGCAAAGTGGGTCCAAGAGAGACGTCATGGGTGCTACAACCAACAGAAATGCCACAGAGGTAGAGCAACATGGAGTTCACAAAGTGCTACAGATTGCCTCAGATGCTGAATGTGGAATTACAAGACTTAATATTTGCTCTGCTGGATTTTCGATTTGCTTTGCTTCCAATCCTTTGTATCCTGTTTGCAAATTTTGGCATGAAAATATTTGTGTATTGAATGTTGGATTTTAACTTTGTTTTCATTTGTACAGGGCTCACAGCTAAAAGTTTGCCTTAAATCTCAGAGACTTGGGGCTTGGACTTTTTAGCAATGCTGAAACTGTCTGGTCTTTGACAACTTAGAGATGAACTAAAGGCCTTTTTCACAAGCCTTTGGAGAGCCAGGGACACAATGTTATGATTCTAATGTAATATAACTTTCATAGATTTAATATTTATTCTTAAAGATCGTTAAACTAGTGTTATAAAGTTTTAAGTTGTGAAATGTTAAGAATAAGCATATGTTGTTATCTGGAAACAAGTTTAACATGGTTGACATGGTTGTCAAGTTGATAAGGGGTACATCATTTAAGAACACTGATGGACTCTAAGCAACTCGTGGGACTCTGGTAAGCTCTGGGCAGGCATGGAGCTTCTGCTTGTGCCAGTCTAAACTTTTAAGAACTTAGGAGGGTTCTGAGTGGCCTGTGGGATACAGGAGATCTGTGACCTGTGGTTCCAGTGCAAGCAGGCTCTGAGCTTCCTGGAGCCATTTAAGAACTTTGGCAGATTCTGGGAAGCCTATAGGACTTTGTCTGGATGATTACTGGGGACTTCAAAAATGCCAAAACACAGGAGGAGCAAAAGGCAATCTCAATCCTCTAGTTCACTCAGAACAAATGCAGGAGACAAAGACATACAAGAACTTGGAAATCACACACCTGAAATTTCTGGAATGATAGCAACTGAAGTAAAAAAATAAGACCCAATTCTCAGTCCCGCAAAAAAAAAGAAAGAAGTCCATCTGTTTATAGAAGAAGTAAGATCAGAAATAATCTCTCAGGTTCAAAGAGAAAGGACAACAAATGTGAAAGTATTGCTCAGCACAGATAAAGACAAAGATAGAAAAACAGAGAAGAACAGAAAACTGATGGAAACACTGAATGAACAATACAGGAAAGAATTAGAATACATGAAACAGATTCAAACAGATATTCAGGCCTGACAAGCACAGGGTCCTGAGTTCAATCCCTGGTACTAAAACAAAAAAACATATCCATTGAAAACTGGCAAAACTGCTTGAATGAAAATGAAGGTTAAGGAAAAAAAAAAAAAAGAAGAAGGTAAGATGTTCAGACCTCAAAGAGAGTGTTGTAGCTAATGAGTATGAAATAAAAGGCTAACAAGGAACTAGGAAATAACAATTTGGCAGCCTACAAGGCAACACAAAGAAAAATGTAAGAATCATAGGCATCAATGAAGCTGCAGGGAACAGCATGTAAGACATAAAAAGACTAGTTGTAGAAATACTAGTAGAAAATTTTCCAAACATGAGATAAGAAACTGACATACAGATAAGTGAGACACATAAAACTCCACACACCCTTAATCCAATAAATCTAAACTCACACACATAATAATCAAGATCTCGGAAATTCAGCAAAAAAACAGAATATTAAAAGTAGCTAGAAATAGGAGACAGATCACCTATAATAGAAAGCCCAGCTCTTTCAGGTCCTCTGTTCCAAGATGACGAAAAAAGAAGGAACAATAGTTGTGTCAAAAAGGGCCACAGTCACGTGTAGCCTACTGGCTGCACGAACTGAGCCTGGTGTACCCAAGGATAAGGCCATTAAGAAGTTTGTCACTCAGAGCATAGTGGAGGTTACCGCTGTCAAGGACATTTCCAAAGCGAGTGTCTTCAACGGTTATGTGCTTTCCAAGCTGTATGTGAAGCTGCACTACTGTGTGAGTTGTGCCATTTTCAGCAAAGTGGTCAGAAATCGATCTTGTGAAGCCCGCAAGGACTGAATACCCCCACCCTGATTTAGACCTGCTGGTGCTGCCCTACGGCCTCCAGCAAAGCCCATGTAAGGGCAGCTGTGTTTTAATGGACTGAAGAAAACTCTCTTGAGAAAGAATAAACTGAATGTTATACTTTTTTTTTAACAAAAAAGAAAACCCATCAGAGTCATGGCAGATTTCTCAACATAAATCATCAAATCAGAAGAGCTTGGACTGAAGCATGTCAGGTCCTGAAAGAAAATAATGTTCAATCCAGATTGATGTACCTGCAAAACTACCACATTCAATGGTGAAATAAGATTCTTCATTGACAAACAACAATTGAAGACATTTATGGCCATCAAACCAAGCCTAAGAGACAAAAGTTATCACACCTTCAAGAACAACGGAAAGGAACCACCAAACAGAGCAAGTAATTTAAAAGAGGAAAGAAGTACAGAACCTATAACTGGAAAAAAACACAACAAAGATAAGCCAATACATACTAGTTATAACCAACAATGTAAACAGCCTCAATTCAATCAAAAGAAACAGACTAGCAGAGTGGATTAAGAAACAAAATCCAGCAACATGCTGCATATAAGGAACACATTTAACTTAAAAGGAAATTCAAAGTCAAAGGATTGGCGTAGGGATCCAGGGTTTGATCCCTGGGCCTGCCATGCCAGTCCCGCTCCTGGTACGTGCTGAGATGTCAGTTGAGACAGGGCATTGTGGAACACCTCTGTAATCCTAGCTCTTCGGAGGCTGTAAACAGGTGGATTACTATGAGTCCAATCTAGTAGTGAGGCCCTGAATACCCTGTAGACCCTTTCCTAAAACTACAATAAATAAATACGTAAGTAAATAAGTAAATAAAAGTCAAAGGATTGAGTAAAAGTCAAACAATCCTCCATGCCACAGAAAATCAGAAAAAAGCAGGGGAAACTATAGGTTACTGAGAATATCAACTTCAAAAATCATCCAAAGATTAAAAAAGGTCACTACATACTTGTTAAGGGAAAACTTCAAGGAGAAGATAACTATTATAAATATATATGCACCCAATACAGGAGCAACCTGCTACATAAGATAAATTTTAATGGACATGAAAGATCAAATGAGCAATAATACAATAGTAACAGGGGACTTTAATATGCCACTGTCACAAAGAGCGATCAACTAGGCAAAAAATCATCAAAGAAATAACAGAATGAAGAAATTGACTTCCAGCAGAACTGAGACCCCGTGCAGCAGCCCTGACCTACAGATCAACCAGCAAGTGTGCAGGTAGGACCTCTCTGCCTGCAGCTCCCTGCACTTTCACTGGAACTCAGCCCCTACGCACAGCAGCCCCAAAAGACCCACAGAGTGACCGGCAGGTACGCAGGAAGGACCTCTCAGCCTGGGCCCCCACACTGCCACCAGAACTCCACCCCCACCCACAGCTCGTATCTGGTGGGCACATAGGCAGGAACACTAGGCCCAAACCCTCCTGCCACCAGAGCTTCCTCGGAGCCCCACAGCAAAATTCCCTGCAGAGAGGCTGGGGATCAGACCCTACCAGCTAATCCAGCAACTGAGCATCTTGCCAGAGGAGCACAGTGGGCTCTCCTCCAAAAGCTGCAGCAGGAAGAAGCTGAGCACAGCAGCCAGACCCAGCAAGGCACATCTGGACAAGATCAAATTTGGTAGATTCGGACCCAGTAGGCGCTAATGGCATAACTTCACCAAAGTTCTGCACCAAAGGTCAGAGATCACTGCTATACAGAATGATATAGACAAGGAACAAAATGCAATCTCAGATCCCAAGTCCAACCACAACAAGCACAGGAGACACTACTATAGAAGAAAGTAAGAATCATGCAGCCAAAATCTCTGAATTAATAGCTTCTGAAGTAAACAAACAAATGCAAAAACATATAGAGGAACCTGGATTGGAGATAACCTCAGAAGCAAAAACAAATCTTTGAATTACTAGAGTCTGAAGTAAAAAAACAGCTACAGAAAAATATAGCAAGAATCAAATCAGAAATAGCCTCTGAAGTAAAAAAAAAAAAAAAAAAA
>PVKN010033790.1:0-11988 GCA_004027915.1 Capromys pilorides
TAACAGAAAATTGAATGATATCCTCTGTTTCTTGATAAGCAAGCAATATATTCAAAATGGTTATGCTTTCAAAATCATATGCAAATTTAATACAGTCACAATGACACCACCATCTTAACATTCATATAGAACCAGAAGAGACATAGAATATGATGAAAAAAATGAAGTAGGAGGCATCACAATCCCAGGCTTGAAGTTATGTAAGTCAGCACGGTTAAAATAGCATGATCCTGCACACAAACTAACATGAGAGATAATTAGAAAAGAATAGAGGACAGAGAGACAGCCACATGCACATTCAACTATTTGATCTTTGACAAAGGGTCCTGTTCTGGTTTATATCTAGATGTCCTCCCACACCTGATGTGCTTATAGGTGAGGATTTAGGGAGGCAATTGGATCATGGAAGCATGAAATCTCTCAGTAGATTAATCTAGCGGCAATTTTTATAGCTAAATGTAATTTAGGAGATGAAACCTGATTGGAGAAGATGGGTCACTGAGTCTACAGCCTGGAAGGGTGAATCTCCCTCCTTCCTTGATCACTCTGCTTCCTATTGCCGTCATTTTCCTTTGCCATGCCATCCTGCTTTGGAGCAAGCTGAATATGGACTGAAACCCCTCCAAACTGTGAAGCACAATTAACCTCTCCTGTTTAATTTATGAATGCTTAAATTACTTTGTCCTAGCAGTGAGATAATAATTAAAGCAGATTTTGGTACCAAGAGTGGGGTGTTGCTCTGCTGTTACTTGATGATATGGCTCAGCAACCTTACAAGTGGCTTGTGGGAGGAGTTTGGAAAGTTTGGAGATGACAGAACACTGTAAGACAAGCTTTTTGAGAGACTGATCAGAGCTGAGAAGACCAGAATGTTGACAATAATGCATCCAGAAAAGACTAGGCTCAGTAGTTTGCCACTGCAAAAAAGGATTTCATCAGCAATTGGATGCCAGGTCATGTGTCTTATGCTCTGGTAGAAAACTTTTCTGCATTTTGCTCATATCCAGAGATTCTATGCGAGACTGAGATTAATTCAGGGGCCAATAAAATTTCAAGATAGCTAAATAGATAGTCTTGAGTACTATTGGGGGCTTTCAACCAGCTCTATACTGAGAATCAAATGTAAATGAATGATCTAAATTATTTAAAATGTTTTGAGTTTGGTCAGTAAGAAAGTAGGAGAGTTTGGGGGCTAAAAAGTTAATGTTAAAAGGAAACCAACAATTTTAGGATATAGAAAGGCTGGTCTGAGGGCATCACAGGAAGCAGCAGGACTTACACTTTGAACTCTGTTGAAGGCTGAAAATTGCAAAACTGAAAGAATTTGCTTTGAGAAAAGAGATCCAGTACACCATGTTTGAGAATGGTGGCAGCCTAGGAAATGGGAATTGATTTAGCAGGATTCGGCTCCCCACACTCAGCCATCCTGGTACTCAGCAGCCTCTGAAACCATCAGCAAGATGCACAAGGCTCAGCTACTGCTACGGCTATCAAGAGACCTTGGTGTCATCTACCCAGTGCTGGGTTTAGATGCATGCAGAATGCAGGAACTGTGGGGTCAAGAAGGCTTCTACCTGGATTTCAGAAGAAGGCTCATGAAGCCAGCAGTGTGCCCCTGAGAGGGCAAAGCATGGAGCTCTGAGAGTGAAGCCAAAAGTGCAACACAGACCTTAAGAGGTTAGAAAAGCTAGGAACATGGACCATTGAGGAAAGTTTCAAGCACTGAACAAAGCCAGCCGGAGACAGAAGTCATGAGGGCTACAACCATGCAGGCAGTGCTTGAGGGGTGAGGGTGCCCAAGTTCTTTGGAGTTCACATCTTATTGCAGATAGCCCCTCATGCAGGACAAGGGGCTATAGAACTTCATGTTTGTTCTGCTGGATTTAAGTCTTGCTTTGAACCATTCCTTACAAGGGCTGCAAAGATATAGCTCAGTGGTATAAGAACCTGCCTGTAAAGCACAGATTCCTGAGTTTGATTCCTGGTACCATATCTACATTTTGGAATTGGAATATTTATTCTCTGTTGGAAGTGTTTGATTTCCTTTTTATTTTTACAATAGCTCACAAATAAGAGTTTGTCTTGCATCTCAGAGAATCTTTGGACTTGGGCTTTTCAGCAGGGCTGAAACTATTAGAACTTTTGCAACACTTAATATTTGACTAAATACAATTTCCTAAAAGAATGAGCATGAATCTTTTGAGGTAGAAAGTTGTGGTTTGTATTTTGTTATCCTCCTTAAGCCTCCTGTGGTCATAGTAGGGCTTTGGAAGGTATTTGGATAGGGAGGGCATGATAATCATCAGTGGATTGGTTTGTAGCTAAATGTGATTTGAGCGGTGAATTCTGGTTGGAGGAAATCGGTGACTGGAGGCATGGCCGGGGCGGGTCTAGCTCTCTGCCTCTTCCTTGCATTTCTCTTTGCTTCTTGCCACCTCTATGCTTCTCTGCCATGCCATCCAGCTTGGCACTCTACCAACTATGGACTGAAACCTCTACAAACTGTAAGCCAAAATCAATCTCTCTTCCTTTAGCTTGTGAGAGTTGGGTATTTTTTCCCAGCACTGAAAAAATTAGACAGAACCAAAAACATACAGAAAGATAGCTTCTTTAATAAGTGATATTCGAAAAAGTGTCTATCTACATGCAAAAGATCAAACCTAGCCCTGTATCTCCCACCATGTACTAAACTAAAATCAAAATTGGTCAGACAATTACATGTTGGAACAAAAGGACTTGTTTTTCAAAAACAAAACAACAATAAAACAATTTTGGTGCATAGTACAAAATATACAGGTAGGTCTAAGGAATGCCTGCTCCTCTAGGTCTGTATCAGTACTATTTTTCCCTAAAATTTGTGTTCTGTCTAGTATATAAAGATAATATCTGTTTATTTTTATTTTCCTAGCACTTGGGATCAAACTAGGGTTTATCATATGCTGGGCAAATGTTCAGTCACTGGGCTTAACCGCAAGATTTCTATATTTTATTTTGAGACAAGGTCTTGTTAAATTGCCGATGCTATTCTTAATTTTATAAATCTTTCTGCTTTAGCCTCCTAAGTAGTGGTCTACCTATTTTAATTGATGTCTATTGTGTCTGAGCACTTCTTACCTTTCTTTCTTTTTTTTTCTTAATATATCTGGTACAAGGTCTCACTTCATAGATCAAACTCGTTGGGATCATCCTGTTTTCAGCCTCCACAGCACTGGGATTACAGGCAGGCGCCACCATGCCCAGACTCAGTTGCCAACTCAGCACACCTAGGGGTGGGACCAGGGTGGCATGTGGTGCTGGGGATCAAATCCCAGTGTCTGTGTTTGCCTTAACAGCTGCTTAGTTCACTGAGCTATCTCAGGGGCCCTACCTTTATTTGAATATTTGAAGGTTTCTTTTCACACATGTCTTGTTCATATTCTTTCCTATTTTCTTAATGGTTTTATGTTGTTCATGTTTTATGTTGTTCATGTGCTTACCAAAGTATTTAAGTCTGAAACCCAAAGTGTAAATAAAGAGCAAAATAAAACATAGATAATAGATAAAAGTGAACTAGATCTTTCTCAAAAGAAAAGAGATGAAGAGATAGGGGAGTGGAGGGGATGAAAAGAAGATTACAATGTCCATGCACCAATTTTGCCCAAGGAATATAAACATTACGCACTATAAACATACTACTAAAAAATATAAAATTAAAAAATAACAACTGGGTGATGTCATTGGCACATGGTGGCATCAGTACAAACCATGTATGTGTCAGAAGGGACGCAGGTAAAAGCCAGAGGTGCTCTCGGCAGTTTCTGAAGAGAATTGAAGATGAGGACTGTTTACAGGTGTGCACCCTGGTGGAAGGGACCCAGGAGGAAGAAGGAGGCCTGGGTTGAGCAGTGCAGGAACCCCTTATCCTCCAGGTCTCCAAGATGAAAAGACAAAAATGTGTTTCCTAACCTTGTGAGGCCAGCCTCAGGAAGGGCTGTCCAGTGGGGACTGGTCCAGGAGGCCAGCCCTGCAGGAATGAGGGTGCAGAACAGTTGGGAAGAAAGACCTGGCTATTGTCTCTGCAGGGCTCAGATGCCTGCTGGGACCTCCCACTGGCCAAGCACCGAAGCCAGAGGCGAGGACCCCAAGGCTAAAGACTCCTGGTTCAGACCACTGGTCCCAGCTCCAAGCCAACTGGACAAAGGAGCAGAGTGGTTGTGGGGATGGATGGTTGGATGGCCATACCGAAAATGAGCATAGCAAACTGGGTGATGCTTTGCGGCGGGGAAGGGGAGAAACAATTGGGTGTCTTCTATCAGATCTGTAATAAGTGGATACAGTTTGAACTAGCTCTGTTTTGTTTTTGTGCTCTCCCTCCCTTCCTCTCTCCTCTCTCTCTCCTCTCTCTCTTTCATGTTCTTCCCATCCCTCTCCTTCTGTTTTGTTTCTCTTCCTGTTCTTCCTCTTCCTTCTCCTCTTCCTCTTGCTTTTCCATTTCTACTTTCACTTCCACTTCTGCTTCTTCTGGAGACTAAATCCTGAGATGCACAACTGGTAAACTACTGCCCCAGACCTGTTTATTCACAGATGCGCACCCTGGCAGAAGGGACCCAGGAGGAAGAAGGAGGCCTGGGCTGAGCAGCGCAGGGACCCCTTATCCTCCAGGTCTCAAACAGGAAAGTGTGTTTACTTACGCCGCAAGGCCAGGCTGAAAGAGGGCTGTCCGGTGGGGACTGGCCCATGAGGTCTTATGTTTTGAGAAAAGATCTCATTCAATTGCACAAGCGTCTTCAAACCTGTGACCCTTTTGCCCTGACTTCCACAGTAACTGACAATACAGGGATATGTCCCCACACCGACTTCTGCTGCACTTCCTATTCTAAATGATTAGCTTTTAAGTAGTGATAGCAAGAAGTTACTATGTAATTATCTGGCTTTTCTAGAAAGAAGACCTGGTGTGTGTGTTCAGTCCCACCTTCCTATCCCTGCCCGTCTTTTTGAGAGAGACTTTTATTTCTGCTCAACCTTCCTCTTCTCCCTAGATGCCACAGCCATTGTCTCTCATTCTTCCTCTACCATCTCCTGTGTCACTGGAGAGTTTTAGGGGATTTCCCTTTCCTAACTAAGGCCCTTGCCTACTGGATTTATCATGTAGCTTAGCTCTCTATTCCTGTGCACAGCTAAGAACCATGAAATTAGGGGCTCACTTTCCACTTCTGTGCGGGAGACTCCATTGTCCACCGGGAACAGAGAGTAAAACAGCTCCTCCTGTAGGTTTTCTCTACCAGGGGAGCCAAAAGCTAAGCCAGGACTCCAGCCTCGCCCTGAGGGGTAGCCCAATGTCTACAGTGGGCTCGGACTCCCTTCTGACTTTACCCATACCTGAGGCTCCTTTCCTTGGCGACCGACCTGGCTTGCTTACACTGCAGTCACCAGAAGCATAGGGAGGAGCATCCTCTCAGAGGGCTATGGAGGGGGAGAGTGGGGCCTCATGGCTTTTGTTTGCCTGGGGTTCCCTGTTTTCCTTCAGCCCGGCTGTCATGGCCACATCTCTCTGCTTCTCCACTCTGGCCTTTGCACAGCTGGAAAATGGCCTCGTGCGTGTGTGCATGCGTGCATGTGTGCATGCATGTGTGTGTGTCTGCGTGTGTTTAGTGGGGTAAGTGCCATCCTTTTCTTTCTCAGACTCTTACATGAGCTGAAGGGGAGAGTTTCTGAAGGAGGATGTGCTGGCCTCTGCCCCCCTGAGCCTGGCTGTCTCTTCAGCTGCCAGCTGAGGCTGAGCCTGGGTGCATAACCAACAGTGCTCATGGTGCTAGTGCTTTTCTCTTTGGTCTTCGAGAGAGAGGACGAGGGCTTCTGGAGGAGTACAAGCAGGTCTCAGCAGAGAAGACAAATAATCCTACTGGCTTCTCTTGATTGGGACTGAGAGTGTCTCCAGGGAGAGCTGAGGGTGCCAGGGTAGGGTCAGAAGAACAGCTACCTAGACCCTGGGAGTCTCCTGAAGGGGATGCAGGGGGCTGTGCATCAGAGGCCTGCACCTCGGCCTGCCTGCGCTAGCCTGGAGCCAGGAGACCGCTGGAGCCAAAGAAACCTTCTTGTACTTTCACTACACGTAGGGGGCGATTCCAAAGGGTGGGGAATCACCAGACAGAAAACACAGGTGCCCTTTGGAGTCTTCTTTGTACATTAGCCCCCACACAATACCCAATGTTCATGGGGTCCTGAGTGGGTGGCTACTGCTGAAGGAATCAATGAGGAACCAAATAAAGGCAGAATAAAGACATTTTTTCTTCAAATACTGTGCTCAAAAGCTGGCCTGCCCCACATGGAGGTTTTCTTTCTGAGTTATGGGTGGAAACGCATGCTGAAGTTAGTTAGTTGTCCTTCTCCCCCTTCTACACCTCTACATCACCCCCAAACACTATAGAGATAGTCTGGACTGGATTTGGGGACCAAGCCAGCTTTCTGAGCTTAAGTTCCAAACATGAGCCTGCTCTCTGGTAGATCAGTGCCTGAGCAGAACCCGCAGGGGAATACGATCCTGACCTCTCTTTTTACTCAACTCTCAAATCCCAGGCCATAAAACCTGGGGGAGCCCTAGGAGGGGTGCAGCTTGCCTGCTTTGGGCAGGAGAGCCTTCCAGTCCACAGGCTTTGTCTGAAGCCAGTTTTCCCTTATGTAGGGGACAGTTGTGAGCAACCGGCCCCATGCCCAAGCTGGATCTTTCCAGGGCCTGAAAAGGCTAATTACAACATCCTAGTATCCCTGAATCTATTGCCATAAGAACCGATGGCCTCTGTCAGCTCAGTGGGCTCCAGAACTCACAGGGCCAGTGACTCAGAGGGGCCAGGCAGGCTTGAATGGGTTTCAAGGGCATCTATCTTCCCTTACTCGGTCTGACAAAAGGAGGGAGGCTCCCCACAGGTGCTGAGTGGCTTGACCTTGGGTCTGCTGCAAACCTGCAGTGAAGTATGATTATAGGCAGGGTGTTGTGTGCTTGAGAAGAATGAAAGCAAAACTGGGGCGCGCAGAGACTCGGGAAAGCCTGGCTTCACAACTGGGCTGGGAAATTGAATAACTTCGTGAGACACAGCAGAGAAGTCTCTGGCTTTGCCCCGAAAGTCCAGTCCCATGTAACAGACAGGAAACCTCAACAGAACATGCAGAGTTAGATGTAAATTATGGTTGCACAATCACATACAACTTCTAGCCTCCTGGAACCTCGGTGTATTCATCATTAACATGGTGATGACCAGAGCATGGCTGCAGGCATCACTGGGACAAAAAAGTATAGTGTCTGGTAAGTGTCCAATAACACCCACTCCCTGCACTGCCCCCCCCCCCAACATTCAGTAGGGAGTCAAGATCGGGAGAAACTGATGGTTGAACAAGAAATTCTTTTTTGAATATTTACATTAAACAAAACATTTTTAGTTTTATCTACTGCTGATATGAAATCCTGTAAATAAATAAAGGCAATCAAGTATATGAGCTGCAATAGGTGGGCTGCTTACTTTACTGATGTGTGGAATCACGGGACATGAGCTGTGTCCCAGAGCCACACTAAGTGTTATGGTTTATGTCTAGTTGTCCCCCCAAAGCCTCATGCAATCATGGGGCAGGAACTTCTAGAGTTTGAGACTTGACTCATGATCCACTGGCATTATGTGTTTTAGTACTGATGGATTATGGGTCTGAGTACTGCTGGGATTATGGGTGTGGTCTAGGGTGGACATCCTAAGGCAAAGAGCCTGAATGTAATATAAAGAGAGACAGAGAAACACTCTCATACTGTTGTGCTCTGTTGTCCTTGTTGATCAGTTGCCTCTGTCACGATTGTTGCTGTTCTACCGCCATGAACTGGATGCTCTCTGTCCTGTTCCACTCAGCCTTGGACCAGCCGAATATGGACTGAAGCCACCAGTAACTGTGAGCTAAATAAACCTTTCCTTCCTTCATTTTGATTGTCGAGTGTTTGTCCCAGCAATGAGTATAAAGTAACTAAGACACTAAGGTATGTTAATGGGGCTGCTCAACAAGCTCATGTTTCCTACAGTTCCTAGATAGCCTGATGACATGGCGTGCCTTGGCCTCAAGAAGGTCACAGTCTAGGTGGGAATATGTCTGAACACACAGTGCCATGCAGATGTGCTTAACTAGACTGCCTCCAAATCGTCCTGCAGACATGTTAAAGCCTCAATCCTGGGTGCCACCTCCAGTGATACCGACTAAGGAATCAGGCGGATGAATTTGCATTTCTAACAAATGCCACTTCTGCTGATTTGTGGCTGCTCCGAGCACCACTGCCAAACAGAAGTCAAAAGTTGCAGAGCTGATATAGTGAAGACAAAGAGTGATGAATCATTGGTGGGGGGGCCTCCTAGCTAAAGGGATTTCCTGGGGAAGCATTTAAGCAAAGCTTCGAAGTGTGGGGACTGGAAAGATAGCTTAGGCACCTATTTAGGCAAGCTTAGGCAAGCTCAGGGATCAGGGTGTGATCCCTGGTACCACATGCTAAGCCAGCCCAGCCCTATCCCCAGAGCGCACTGAGCAGGCCACCGAGACCAGGTGTGGCGGCGCATGCCTGTAATCCTAGCGCTGGGGTGAGTCCCAGCTGTGTAGTCAGATCCTGTGACAACCAAATACATGAAGGAAGGAAGGAAGGAAGGAAGGAAGGAAGGAAGGAAGGAAGGAAGGAAGGAAGGAAAGAAAGAAAGAAAGAAAGAAAGAAAGAAAGAAAGAAAGAAAGAAAGAAAGAAAGAAAGAAGAGAAAGACTGGGATCTCAGCATGTATCAACTAGAGGAAGTGTTTTCACATAGAGAACATGCTGAAATGTCAGGAGAACTGCAGAATATGGTCAGCTGAGCAGCAGACACCAGAGTAGATGTTTTGGGGAAAGGAGGAGAAACAGAAGGAACAAGAAGAGAAGCACAAAAACAACCAAATCTTAAGGAATATCTACTCTTAAGTGGTTGTTGGAAGAAGAGATAGCAGAGAAGGCTCAGGAAGAATGGTCTAGGAGGCACTGGAAGGCAACTGAACGTGGTGGCCAGGCTTGTGTGTGAAGGCTCGGTCCCCAGGTGGTGGCACTATTATGAGATGAGTGGACCTGCCTTGAGGAGGTGGGGCTTATCTGTAAAAGATGGGTCATGGGGAGTATGACTTGGAAGGATGTATTCTCTCTCTCTCTCTCTCTCTCTCTCTCTCTCTCTCTCCTCTCCTCTTTCCCTCCCTCCTTTTTTCCTCCCTTTTTCCTTCCTTCCTATCCCTCCCTCCCTCTCTCTCCTGTCACCAGTAGGTGAGTGAATTTGCTTCCCCACTACCGTCTGCTATGTTTGTGCCTCACCAAGGGCTGACCGTTAACTGAACACTCTAAGATAATGACCCAATATGTCTTGTTCTTTCTTAATCTTGATTTTCTCAGGGATCTGATCATAGTATGAAAATAACAATGAACACACACATACACACACACACACACACACACTTCACACAAACAGCAAAGAAAATTTTTAGGAAAAACAATTTGCAGTGTTAACTGCTCAGAACCTGGGAGGGAAGAGAGAGATGCCACTAGGCGTGTCTATTAGGACCCTCAGGAGTCCATTGCCCAGGGTGGAACACCGCCCAGGGTACAGAGTCGAGGAATAATCAGAAGTGAGGAGGTAACAGAGCGCTGGTTGAGTGGTGACGGGAAGAAAATAGGGCAATAACTGGAGAAGGACAAATGCCATGGGAGGAGGGCTTGGTGGTCCCTTGATTATCAGGAGACCTGATTGTGCACACAGAGGGAAGAGGCACTGGGAAGGGAAAGATTGAAGAGGCCAGAAGGAGAGAAGTGATTGATGCTACTGACTCTAGGAAGAGATGAGAAGATGGGATGAGGGGCCCAGGGACTGAAGGACCCTTTTAGAATAAATGAGGTCCTCTGGGTGTTCTGGCAATGAGACTGCATTGGATGGGGTCCAAGCGAGACTCTCCTTTTACTAAGCCCAACAGCACGGTGATATTAAACACAGGGCCTAGAATCTCACAGGCAGACCTGCCTCCTTTTCCCCAAGGCCAGTATTTCCACTTTCCAACATTCACAAAAGACCAAAGGTAAAATTAGATTTCAGCATTCTAATTTTCCAACAAATTTATTTCCTTCCTGGGCTAGCCAAATCAAGGAGTGTTTCCCCTTACCTGTGTCCCTAAATTAAATTAGCCAACTTCCTCTCTCCCTTCTGAGAGTCAGAATGCAGACCTTATTTCTCTCCTTGCCTCTCTAGCTTTTGCTTATCTAAGCACAGGGTCCCACAGGAGCTTTTAGCTGATTTATTTCAGCTGGTCCTTCCCAGCTCCAGATTGTGGCTTAACCCTCCCCAGGCCCTCTGGGGCCACTCTCAGGAAGTTTGCTAGGCATTCTGACCTGCTAGTAGGTCCTCAAGGGAAAGTCTACACTGTCACAGTAGATCTTACTACCTAACACCTAGTGAAATCCTAGGCAATGTAACTTTGCTCAGCCAAGACGCTGCAGGAAACACGTGACCGGGCTCCTGGAGAGAGTCTATATCTCAAGGAACAGTGCTAAACAGAATTCAGTGCTACCTGGAATCAAGGGTTTAGGGTGTTTTCTGTTTAAAGAGTCTTCTTTTACTAAAAAATAAAGGTGTTAACTCTGTGATTAACATAGGATAATCATGAGATGTGGTCGACCCTTAGAGTTTGCTATTTTCAGATCAAACTGTGGCATTATTAACTGAGGAGTGCACAGGAGCTGTGTGTGAAATGCTAGAGCGGCAGGTCTTTTCTCTTTTGTTTTGCCTCTGGCAACTGTCCCCTAACCTCAGCACTGGTCCACATACTTTGTAAGGACATGTCATTAGTCTGAGTAAAAGAAAAATGTCCTGCACACTTCATGAAAGTTCATTAATCTCTGTTCTGAAAACATTTTCCTGCACATCAAGCTCTGTTCCATACCATTTACCCAACCATAGCAGTGGAAATGGTTACTATCTCATTTTTCATACTAGCCTAGAGGTGTCAGGAGACAGACCAGCCAAATAGGACTAGAAAGACGGGAAGAAGTGGGACAAGAACTTCTCCTTTCGAAACTTCGTTATAACACGAATACCAGGAGTTTACTTTCTACTGTTTTTAACTTTTGTTTGGGACTTTAGGAGTAAGATATTCATTAAAATTATGAGCAATAGAGATTTAATTCAATGTACAATATGAATTGTGTTTTTAAATCAGAAAAGGAATAACATGTATCAGCATATATTTTCAGGTACAATAAGACTGCTAACAAGCATGCTTGTTTTTTGAAGTATCAGACTTGGTCAGTCTCTAAGTGAGAGTAAAGAAAAATATTTGCTATCCGCTTATGAAGCATAGAGGTCAGGGCCAGCGAGATAGCTCAGAGGACTAAGCATTAGCTTAGGTAAGCATGAGGACCAGGGTTCAAATCCCGATTTGCGGTGCTGGCCCTGCCCCGGGGGCATGCTGAGACTGCAAAGGAGACTGGGCATGGTGGCCTGCAGCTGTAATCCCTCCATTTGGGAGGCTGAAAACAGGAGGATCCCTACAAATTTGAGCTGTGTAGTGAGACCCTGTACTAAATACATTACAAAAAAACAAAAAAATGAAAAGAAGCATAGTAGTCATTCTGTCTGAGTGGCTGTGGCCACTAGCCAAAGGGACTAGGAGTATGTAGAGAAAGAAAGGCTGTATTGTTCGTGAATCTTCCCACTGACGGAGCAGGTCTGCTTGGAGGCGTAGCTGGCAGGGGCAGACCATCTTGACCTAACTCACAGCTCTGTGTGCCCGTCACTGCTTCCCTTGCTCTGACGTCTTGGATTGCAGTTCTGTAACATAGGGCCTACGCCCTGAATGATGCGGCGATTAAACCCTGCAGCCTGCGCAGAGCGCGGTAGTGACCCGTCCTCGGTCCTAGCACAGGCTCTTCTCATGAGCCGCCGCCAACCCAGCCCACCTGCTGCAGTGTGGGCTGCGAAGCTCACTCC
>PVKN010033791.1:0-11930 GCA_004027915.1 Capromys pilorides
TCATTCATGTTATGGCTGGCTCAGCCTGCCCTGGGGGTGGGGCTGGTGCAGCATGTGGTTGCCTAAGCTTTTCTAAGCAGGCACTTTAGACCGCTGAGCTATCTCACTGGCCCCTCTTTTTCTTTTTTTCAGACAGGGTCTTGCTATGCAGTTCAGGCTGGCCTTGAGCTCACTTTTGTAGCTCAGGCTGGACTTGAACTTACACCGATCCTCCTACCTCAGTCTCTCAGGTGCTGGGTTTACAGGCATGCGCCACCACGCCTGGCTCTAACTAGCCTTCAAAAGTAGTTTTTAAAATTTTTTTAAAGTGGTTTTTTTTTAAAAAAAAAAAAAGAGTCTATACCACATACAGACTTTTTCTTCCATTGTGCCCTGAACAACTTACTTATGATATTTACATTGTAAGCAATCTAGAAATGAATTTTTTTTTTGGTATGTTTTTATTTTTTAGGGAAGGGTCTACATGGAGTTCAGGTCTCATTACTAGATCAGACTCGTAGTAATCCACCTGTTTGCAGCCTCCCAAGAACTGGGATTACAGGTGTGGGCCACCACGCCCAGTCTTAGAAATTATTTAACAAATGAGGATATGTAAATGATATGCAAATATGGCACATATTTTATATAACGGACTTGGGCATCTGCAGATGTTGGTATTACTGGGAGTCCAGGAACCAACTCCCTACATCCTGAGGGACTGTTATCTGTATTCAGAAAATTCACAATACAATCCATGTGGCCCCTGGTGGGCACAAAATGCCTAATCACATAAATTGGCAAAATGAGCTTGCCAGGAAGGTGCTAGTGCTGCTGAGCTATATGCCTGACCCTGAAGTTGGGTAGGAAGGTGGGTAAGAAATGGGAACAAGATGCTGGGAGAGACTAGAGAAACAGTGAAGGCCCAGCTTTGGAGGAAGTTGATCTACCTGGCAAGAATGGGAAACTCTTAAAGCTCCCAGGCACCGGCGCTGGAGTTCAATCCCGGGGACTGGTGTGCTGGTCCGCCCCAGGGCCTGCTGAGACAGCAGTTGAGAATCCCAGCTCTTGGGAGGCTGTAAACAGGTGCATTACTACAAGTCCGATCTGTGATCTAGTAGTGAGACCCCGAACATCCTGTAGACCCTTCCCTAAAAAATAAAAAAGAATGGGAAACTCTAAACTTGAGTAAAACATTTAACCTTAAAGAGTTTGGCTTATCTTGGTGAGAGTGACAGAGACAGATAGGGTTTCACTATGTACTTCAAACTCCCTGAATTTACTTTGTAGCCCAGGCTGACCTCAAACTCACAACAGTCTTTCTGCCTCAGCTTCCCCATTATTTTGTACCATGGGCATCTGGTTTTTGTTGTTTAGAAGTTGAAGATGTTAGTTAAATGGAAACATTGCAAGACTTGCCAGGTATAGTGCATGGCTTTAATCCCAGAACTCTGGGGGCTGAGGCAGAAGGAATAGTTGTGACTTTGAGACTACCCTGCCTCAAAAAAAAAACAAAACAAAAATTGCAAGATTCCTCAAGTTACTGCTGTCTCTGTTTGCTGTAGAATCACATTGTATGCCTTTGGCGGGGGGAGGCCAGTACCAGGGGTTGAATTTGGGACCTTGTGTTTGCCAGGCAGGCTCTTATACCTGCTGAGCTATCTCTCTTGCCCTGTATGCTTGTTAAATGATTTGATTTTTCAGTTTTACCACTGATCTTAAAAGTTCAAATTCTAGATTTGGTTCTACAAAATTGATTTTTGCTTTGATTTGAGGTGAGTCTGGCCATGTTGCCCAGCCTATGCTTGAAGTTTTGGGCTCATGTGGTTCACCTGCCTGAGTCTTCCACGTAGCTTAGACTCCAAGTGTGTGCTTCTGTGCTCAGCTTTTAGGAGTCTGCATTTATAATGAACTTTCTTGATAATCCGTGTACATTACTGAAATAAAACTATAAAATCCCTATTATAAGACCTAAGTGGAGTTATATTTAACTTTATAATCTATTACGTATTATTCTAACATTTTAGAATATTATATACTTGTGCGGGGGACTACAAAATTTCACGGTATAATCCAGGCTGGCCTATGTATCGTTTTCTTTATTCCTCTGCCTCCAGAGTGCTGGAGTGACAGGTGCAATCCATCCTTCGTTTAAAGTACATACTTCAAATGAGTTTAGTGATAAAAACTATTGTAGTTCATTTGAAAGGACATTCCATCTTTTTCAGCATGTTTTACTTAAGTATAATTTTAGTTTTATTCCATTGTTTTTAGTTTTCTTTTTTAACTCTCTCCAAATTTTTAACTCCAATTTTCAAAACTAGTTTCTAATGATATATTTATAGATAGGTGGTATTTAATTTTTTGACATTTTCATTAATTTCAGTCTCTTGGTAAGCATATTTTGAAATTCTTTTATCAGTTTGGTTTTTATCTCTTAATCTTGCCTATGTCTTTTAGAGATATGAATTGCAGGTGTTGCACTTGTAAAACCAGGAAAGGAGGATACTTCTGTTAGATTAGTTTAGTTCTTGGATTGAAGGGAAGGGTCAGAAAGTTGAACCCAAAGACCTAAAGTGTCTTACAAAAGCTACATCCTCAGGTTTGTTTGTTTTTGTTTTTGTTTTTTTTTAACAGAGACTAAGTTGCCCACATTGGGTTTGAATTTGTAACCATTGTGCCTTAGCTTCTCAGAGTACTAGTGTTATTAGGTGTGCCACCTTGCCCACTTGGTTCTTTTTTTTTTTAACCACCTGGTTCTTGACTTTTTTTTTTTTTTTTTTTTTTTTGTCTTTTTGAAACAGAGTTTCACTATGTAGTTCAGGCTGAGCTCATTTTTGTAGCCCAGGCTGGTCTCGAACTCACATCAATCCTCCTGCCTCAGCCTCCCAAATGCTAGGATTAGACAGTCTCACTCTGCAATTCAGGCCAGCCTTGAACTTACTATGTAACCCAGGCTAGTCTCAAATTCGCAGCAGCTATCTTCTTGCCTCACCCTCTCCTGAGTGCTGGGTTTATAGGAATGCACCATTTCACTTGATTTTTAATCTAGTAAATTGGATAGCTCTTGGGTAATTGGTCTTTAACAGTTTTAACTTTGAATTTCAGCATATAATCAGGATTAGTTTCAAAGATAATTTATTTTTAATGAACAATTACTTGTATGTTAGTATAGGAATTTTTGTTTTTTTTTTTTTTTTTTTTTTTTTTTTTTTTTCTTTTCAGAACCAGGGATTGAACTCAGGCCCTTGCGCTTTCCAGGCAAGCACTTTATTCTACTGGGCTATCAACCCCCGCCCTCAGGAATTTTTCATGAAGATTTGCTACAGTGTAGCTTTTCCTTGTTTGGTAGTATGTAACCTTGCCCAATGGTTGGCACTCAAAAATAATTACTTTTTTTCTTTATGCTGGGCCACATGTGCCATAGTTTTTGCAATTAAAGATGTCCTTTTTTCTGGCTATAAATTTGTAAGATGTCTGGGTTGTTTTCTCTCATTGCTGGGAGAAAATACCCAACACCCAAAATTAAGGAAGCAAGAATTTATTTAGCTCACAGTTAGTGGAGGTTTCAGTCCATACTCAGCTGACTCCAAGGCAGACTGGCACAGGACAGAGAGCAGTAGTTCATGGCAGCAGAAAACAGCAAAGAGCAAAGGGAGGAACAGATGCAGCAGAGGCAGACAACAAGCCTCTCTCCCTTCCTTGTATTATATCTGCCCCAGGGCAGTGTAGCACGCACCCACATAATCCCAGCATTAGATCATAAATTGATCTCAACCTCTAGATCCCCACCCCATGACTTCGTGAGGCTTTGGGGGAACAGCTAGACACAAACCATAACATATGATCCGTCCTTTTATATACAATAAGTTATTTTGTGTGTTTTGTAGTCAGTACTTCTGTTTTTATGCCACTCCTTACTACTTTTTGCTTATACTATTCTAACAGTATTCTAACTGGTTTGCCCCTTTTCAGTCTTTTTCTTTTTTCTTTTTGTTTTTATTTCTCTGTTGCTGCAAAATTTTCTACCCATTCCTGTCAGTTGAATCTTTTCAAGTGCAACCCAGAGCATGTGACTTTCATAGTCCCATCCCTTCAGTAGTTTCCCCTTCACACGTTGAATAAGATCCAAAGTCTGTGATATGATATTCAGTGCCTCTTCATGACCTAAGCCATAGTTTTATATTCCAGTGCTGTTCCTAAGATAAATAATTCTGTTTAGCTAGACGTCCATGTCTTCATTCATATTGGTTTCTTTTTTTTTTTTTTTAATGTATTTGGTACAGAGTTTTACAGGGTCTACAGGATCTCACTACTTAGATCGTACTTGTAGTAATTCTCCTGTTTCCAGCTTCTGGGATTATAGGTGAACACCACCACGCCCAGCCAGTCTCAATCGCTGCTCCCGGGGCAGGGCCAGCACTGCATGCTGGGGTCGAGCCCTGGCCACTGCGCTCTGTCTAAGCAGGCTCTTTAGTCTGCTGAGGTATCAGGCCGGCCCTCTTGTTTCTTCTAAGGATTTTTACCAATCTTTTAAAGCCCAGCTGCAATGCTGCCTCTAAAGCCTTTGTTCACTCCTGCACTTGAGTTGGACATTCATTACAACTCCCAGCATAATATTCTATATTTAATGGAAACTGTAGTTGCCATATATTTAACCAAAATGGCCTAATACCATTTCTTGTAGTTAAAAGTCTGCAAATGGCTGGGGAGATGGCTCAGCAGTATAAGTGCCTGCCTGGCAAGCGCAAGGTCCTGAGTTTGATCCCCGGTTGCACAAAAAATGAATGAATGAATATTTGCAAATGTCTCAACATTTCGTCCATAATGGCAGCATAGAACACATAAATATATACATAGGAGAAACTTTCTAAGCAGGTCGATATAGTTGATTCTTATTATTTTTCAGCAGTTATGTTCTGTAAAGTCCCTATAGCCACCAAATTAGTGAGTGTTGACTGGTGTTCTAAGGAAAATGAATGTGGATTCCTGCGAGCCTTGTTTCTTCTATATTTCAGTTTAAAGACACTTCCTTAATGTAGTTGATTAACATTGAAATGGCCAATGTACCAGAATTTATACATGAACAAAGCTGTCCTAATATGCATGTTTTCTCACCAAGGGACATTACAGCCATCTTACAAAATACTTAGGAACACTAGACCACACGTCAGTGCTATGGTTGGGAACTGTTTTGAACAGTGAAGTTACAAATGAAAAGCACAAAAATGTAAAATACACAGCTCCAAATAGGCCTCATAAGGAACACTTGTTTACAATTATGAAAAAAATGAAATAAGGCAGTGTTGTTACCTTAATCTCATCTAGGAACTATATGGCAGCTTAGTTCTTTTGCAGCTCTGTACATGTCCTTATGACTGCAGAGGTATCTCAAGTACTGATTTTGTGTTTATAGATTTTAGTGAGAAGCCAAAAATCATCAAAACAAAATCAATAGATTATTGAGGATCCACTGTATATTTGCCTTTGTGTGTCTGCATTTGGACTGTTCTCATCTCCAGAAGCTCAAGCCTCTTAAGTCTACATTTTGAGACAGGGTCTCACTTTGCAGCTCAGCCTGGCCTTGAACTCACTATGTAGCCTGTTTTCAGCCTCAAACTCAGAGTGATTTTCCTGCTTTAGCCTTCCAAGTGCTGGAATTACAGGTGTGCACCACCACACCTGCCTGTCCCCCTTATTTTATGCCAAGAATTGAACTCGTGACCTTGCACTTGGCCAGCTAAGCATTGTGCCACTGAGCTGCATCCCTGGCCCTTGGCCCTCATTTTTGTGAATGGCAAATTACCATCCTTTTGTTGATTGAACACACCATAAGTCTTTAAGAATTTATCATTGATTTTAGCTCTTTTCCTCATCTCTCAATCTTCTTTACCTCCTATGTAACCCATCAGCAAAGTACATATTTGTCCCCAAATACATGTTCCATCTGACCTCTCTTACCCCTGTCAGACCCTCGTTCACAGCTCTAGCAGTGACCTTCCTTTGACTGCCTCCAGTCCTCTTGCCTAAAACCAACCCTTCTGTAGCTTTTGCATTCAGAATCTGTCTGAGGCTGCTATGGTCCAACGCGTGCTTTTCTGTTAAAGCCGATTATTCCCACTTGCTGCTTAGAATTACACCGTTTGGGCTGAGGCAGGAGAATCATTTTGAGTTCAAAACCAGCAGGGGCTACAAAGTGAGCTCA
Organism: Capromys pilorides; assembly: GCA_004027915.1. Lineage (NCBI taxonomy): Eukaryota > Metazoa > Chordata > Mammalia > Rodentia > Capromyidae > Capromys > Capromys pilorides. The sequence continues at coordinate 6,182 of PVKN010033791.1, forward strand.
AGGCCAACCTGAACTGCATGGCAAGATTCTGTGTGAAAAAGACCAAAAAAAATCCCCAAGTGTCACACGGGACCACACCTGTAATTCCAACACTCAGGATGCTGAGGCAGGTTTACCCCAAGTTTGAAGCTAACTTGAGCTACATAGGGAGGCTTGAGAAGTGCCTGCCTGGCAAGTGCAAGGTCGTGAGTTAGAACCCCAATCCCACAAAAAATAAATTAATTAATAACTAATAAATAAATAAATAAAAAATAAAAAGTGCTACATAGGGAGACTCTCAGAAAAAAAGGAGAAAAAGAAAACACCATCCCAGAAAATCATCTCCTGATCATCTTTGAGATAGGCAGCCCTTTCTGTTTTGTCTCAGAACTCTTATGGTTAGTTTTTTTCTTTTTTTTGTTTATTTGTGTTTTAATAAAAAGAAAACATTTAGCTAGTTGTTTAGAAAGCCCAAGGAACTTTCCGACAAAATGAAATACCAATATATATGCAGATTTTGCAAGTACATAATACTTGTAAAATTATTCTCTCAGTTACAAAGTGTTTTAAATTGGGGTTGAATTTTAAAATAAGTAGGTAAATTGTCATGTTTGAAGCTGAAGTTTATGTAGTTGATAATGTGCACAACATTTTGCAGGGGGAAACAGGTGTGCTTTCTAACAAACTGACAAGTTCTGTGATTTGTATCAGAGCTCTTCACAACTAAAACAAAGCTATTGACTGACACTGGGACTTGCTCATTAGGTAGTGCACATAAGCACCTGACAGGTGCGCATGGCATGAACTCCAAAATTATTAGATATTGTTAGGCTCAGCTTATACCCAGCCTGTTGGCTAAAGATGCTGTTGCTCTTGATTTGTCATTATGTCTTCTCCTTTATCTTTTTTGTAATACACATGAAGTATATACACACGTGTGCCTTCTGTGTGCTCAGTATAACTTTCAAATAAGCAGATTGGGACTCTAGAGAAATGTTAACTTCTCCAAGAAAACACATTTGGAGCTTTAATCTTAATATCAAAACTTACCTTCAGAACTCTACTGTTTTAAGGAATATAACTCAATGGCATAGCACCTGCCTGGCAAGCACAAGGTCCTGAGTTCAAGTCCTGATACCCAAAAAAAAAAAAAAAATGCTCCTGTTTTAATGAGAGGAAGAGGGGGAAATATACCTTTTGTCTTATATTTTAGGATTACTATTTTATATTTGCCTTTCTTTCTTTCTTTTTTTGTCTTTTAGAGACAGGCTCTTACTATGCAGTTCAGGTAGCCCAGGCTGGCTTGAACTTGCACTGATCCTCCCAAATGCTGGGATTACAGGCATGCGCCACCATGCCCGGCCCAAATGTAACTTTTTTATTTTTTATTTTTTTTTTCTGGGACTGGGGTTCGAACTCACAACCTAGCACCTGCCAGACAGGCACTTGTGCCACAGAGCTATCTTCCTAGCCCCTTCTAAGCTTCTTAAGAGTAGAGATTATTATGCCTTGCTTATTCCTTTCAAGGTTTTAAGGGTTCTACATACTACTGAGTGAATGAATACATTTTTTTTTAAGTTTTTTTGTTATTTATTTTTTGAGTACATGTTAAATATGTATTTTTCTTAGAAAACAATAAAACTACAACCTGTTTTGTTGTGTCTTGTTGGTAGTAGGAATTGAACTCAGGACCTCAACAAGTACCAAGAAGGCATTTATGCCATTGAGCTATATTTAAGATAACAATACTTATCTGTAGAGTAAGTCCCTACTATTTTTATCCTCCTCTCAGGCTAAAAATCATTTGTAATGTTATCTCTCCAAAATAATTTGTGTCTGAAGTATTGTGTCTGATAAAGGCATGTGGGCCCTGATTTAATATTTATTATGAGCTTGCTATAAAAGTGACGGTAAGCTGGGTGTGGTAGTGCACACCTATGATCTCAGCCTGTAATCTCAGCACTCAGGATGCTGAGGCAGGAGGATCTTTGTGAGTTCAAGGCCCCTGGGCCACAAAATGAGTTCAAGGCCAGGCTGAACTGTATGGTAAGACTCTGTCTCAAAAAGACTTTAAAAAAAAAAAAGTGATCCTAATATTTGAGCATGGACTTAGAATTGATGGACCATCAAAATTTTGGAGAGAAAAATATCAGCAGAAAGTATTGCTGAGCAAATATACCTTTCCTCAGTCTGTGAATGCGTTCTACCAAGCTAAGTGAAAGGAGCCATGGAGACAGCTCAGTGGTGTAGTGCCTCCTTAGGCAAGCACGCAGGGGATGGGGTTTGATCCCCCACACCAGATGCCACAGCAGCCCTACCCCTAGGGTGGGCTGAGCTGGCCACAAAAATAAAGAAAGACAAATGGTGTATCATACTTACATACGTACAAATGGTGAAATCGAAGATTGAATTAGGTCGGGCATGGTGGTACACGTGAGCAATTTATTTCCTTAAAATGCGGAGTCAGAATATAAGCCCCAGGGGCTGCAGGTTTAGCTCAGTGATAGAAAGCTTGCCTAGCAAGCTGGAAGCCCTGGGTTCGGTCCTCAGCACCAAAAACAAAAAATAAACCTCACCTAGTACATAGTATCCCAAAAAAAGAAAATAATATCCAGCTCTCCCGCTGTGTAGTCCCTTCTTTCTTTCCATTCTGCCAGAAGTTATTCCTGTCTGCTACCCTCTGCCAACACTGTTCTTCTGTGTGTGCATTTTTTTAAACATGTTCTAGCTTTATGTTTTTGTGCATGCATTTTTAAAAGGAAACCTAAAATATAACTGGGGAAAAGCAAGATCTAGTGATACCTCTAAGAGTTTACACATGTAATTGAAATGAAATTATATCATTTTTGTTATTGGTTATTTTTTATGCAATTTGAAAGGAATCTTTAGTAACTTACAGACATTATACTGTATATGAAACTAACTGGTTTTGTAGAGGAATGCCTCAGAACTCTCCAAAGAATTTAAAACTGAGTTACAATGTAACTGCTAATCTGTGGAAATTTACTATTGATACATATATATAGATATAAATAAAAATGTCATGCTCAAAAGAAGCAATCCTTTCATAAAAAGCTCATTGACAGTCACAAAGGCAGGGACACATTAGGAATTTGTTGTTTGCGGTTATTTGCTATACAGCTGAGTAAGTCTGTATGTATAAAATATTTCCATTTAGGAAGTGGTTGATTCAAATATTACTTTCTAGGTGTAGGGTGTTCTGGAGAAGCTATTGGCAATACAAAAGGACAGATTAGTACTGCTGTTTGATAAGACAGCCAGCATAGCATATTCTGTTTCTGCTACCCAAGAATTCTGTTGATTTTACTGTTGAGATAGAAGGCTTATACCAGGTGTGTGGGGGGAGTTCTTAACGACATCTGAAGTACTGATAGTGATGAGAGCTGTGTAAATCCAAAGGCTTAGAAAATTGAGAGATGTGCGGTAGGCCAGAGAGAACAGCTGTAGTTACAGATACTGTAAAGAAGGAAATACAGTTGGCACAGGTAGGAGCAAGCCCTTTGGTTTGCTGATCATTCAGCCCATAAAATTGAACTGAGTGTTCCCAAATCTGTCAGACTGCTGTTGTCATAATTGAGGATTTCAGAGTTCATATTTGTTTGAAAAACTTTCTCATCTTTCATTCGGTGACCATGATAGGAAGTTCCCTGAAGTGTAATTTTGTAAATGTAAATCTCGTGTGCTACTTATGAGGAGATGGGAGAGATACAGCAGGCAGAATACGGAAGGAGAAGAAACAGCATGGAAACAGACAAGATGAGATGGTAATGTTAAAAAGTGGAGAGGAGTTTTACTTTTCTGATGCACACCTACCCCAAGTCCACTTGCCATCCAGAGGTTTCTTCTCTTTCTGCACGTATTGTCTCCCACGACGCCCACGGACACACACAGAAAGATTAGCAGGGGCAATACTAAAGTAACAAAACAGCACAGAAGAAAACCAAGAATACGGGAACCTGCTCTCACATCAGCTGTCTGACTTTAACAAACTATTTAAGACCCAAAAGTTAAAATTTTGATTAAGAATTTAGGAGCTTTTGGGATTGCTTAGTGGTTTAAGTGCTTGTTCCAGCAATCCCAGTCAGGGGTTGGCAGTTGGGTCCCCAGATGCACCTTAAAGGCAACCTGAGCCAGCCAAGAAAAAAGAATTTAGTCAGCAATTGTTTTGATTTTCTGCCACAAATCTTTGTAAAGCTCACAAGTTGAATTTTAGAATATAAATGGCCTATTTTTCCAACTATATTTTTCTGATCATTTTCAACTGATGCAGATTAAATAAATTATAGAAACTGAGTACTGATTGTCTTCTTGTTTGTAGCGATACTGTGAATAGGCAGCCTGGTAAAGATCTGTTCTGGAAGAACTAGAAACAAAGTTTTAAAACTTATGCATGATTTATTGATCTTATTGTGTCACATGTGAGAGAAACGCGCAAGGAAAATGTAATAGAGTTCAAAAAGAAGATTATATACGGATGCCTGGGCCCTATTCAAATGTTTTAGTCTATACAATTTTATTGACAGGGCTCAGAAGTTGCTTTTTAAAAAAAAAAAAAAAAAAATGAATGATTCTGATGCTTACAAGCTTGATTTTTGGGACCATACAATTCTACCCATGCATGAGTCTAAGCGCAATCTTACTGTTTTGGGAATGTGAGAAAAGGAAAGCAAAGATAGCCTTTTTAGGTTGTGGCAGTGACTGATAAAACTTAATCCCAGAATAGTAGGGTCACTAAATTACAGAATTAGAGGCAACATTTCATCATCTAACGTTCAACTTGAATGTCATTTGCTGTTTTTGTATTATAATGGAGAAGAGTTTGTGCCTAAAATATTTTCCCTCTGATTCTTTACAAAAAAAGTTTGCCTACTGTTAAATACCCATAGATTAGACTTATCATTTTACAGACATAGAAATAAGCCTGTGAAATGATCTGAGATTACAGCTGGTTGATAGTCATAGTAGAAATACAGCTCTGATGTCCTTTTACCTGCCTTTGTTCTGTTGTCCTGATTAGACTGATACCTGAGTGAGATCAGAAAATTTGTTGTACAGGGCTGGCGAGATGGCTCAGTAGAAAGCGCCAGCTTAGGTAACTGCAGGGACTGCAGTTCAATCCCCGGCACCGCATGCTGCACCACCCCCAGGGCAGGCTGAGCCAGCCATAATATAAAAAAAAAAGAAAGAAAATTTGTTGTATAGTTGTGTTTATGGCTCACTGTGTTTATATCACAAAACACTGTTACTTAGATCGGTCTATCACATCTTCTTAGATAACACTGCTATACAAAAACAACCTTGTTAGTGCCCCCCAGTGGTAGAATTTGATCCACATATTGTTTCCTGAGTGTAAATCTAGTTTAATCTACCAGCCAGCTGGATAACATGATGCTTTCTTATTGCCCATGTAGCCAAATGGACGGACTGTTGAAGCAACTGAAGATGAAGTTATTCGAACTCCTCGAAGTATAGGAGCAAAGCAGCCACCAGAGACAGACAAAAAAAATGAGAAGGTAAATTTGTAAAGAGTGGCATAAAAATGCAGTGTTAGGTTTCACAAGAGTGTGTGTATATATATATGTACAGTTTAAAGAAAAATCTGAATTGATAATGGCGAGTAATGAAAGTGTTTTGAGAAGTGGTCTTTTTGGGTTTTTCAGAGAAAGGATGTATCACCAATGACTTTAAACATTGGCATGATATTAGTTAATATTCATATGCCAAAACCAAATTATTTATGACTTGAACA
>PVKN010033792.1:0-11961 GCA_004027915.1 Capromys pilorides
GGGACCAGGGAGGGACACGGCCTCGCCTCTCACTGAACGCCTGTTTGCCTCAGCTCTAGGAAGCCTCTCGCGGTATCTGGAATGGGCTGGACTCGAGCCTCTGTGTCCATTTATCCACGTTAGGCCATATGGCAGGGAATATTCAGCTCGATTGTCAGTCAAATGGCAGGTCATATGCCGGGCCTCCTGGCTGATCATTGGGTCAAACGCATATCAGCCCATATATTAGGAAATGGTTCAGGCCACGTGAGACCCTGGATCCTCAGAAATGAAAGCCACTGCACTGAGCAAGTAACTTAAATCTGCACGATGGAGTTCTGTTCACTGAAGAAAGGACACTCTCAGGTCTGGCAAGTGTTACCCAATCCCAGTTCTTTCTGCCCCTCCATGGGACCCTGGCTAATGAAGGGACATTCCAAAGCCTGACTGCTTCCTGGGCTGGAGATAGAGTGGACGATGCCTGCGTCTGAGAGCTTTGCCTAGAAAAAGGGGCACTGTGGGACAGCTGGGGAGGTGCAGGGCTGGGGGAGGGCAGCTCTGGACAGCGGGCAAAGGGGATGCTGGCAGCCCCTGGCAAGGAGTCAGGGAGCAGCTGACGAGGGAGCCTGCGCCAGTGGGCCACAGAAACAACTGGTTAACGATTCTCAGCCTTGGCCCTTCCCTGCGTGTTGGGCTCCTGAGAGGCATCATGAGGGCCTAGGAAAGTTCTGGGTCACGTCTGAGAATGGCTCAAAACAAGAAAGTAGAGTGTGTACCTTTAAGTGGTGCCCAGCCATGAGCCAGAGCCTAGACAGTCTCCTTTGTTTTCATTTTGTTTGCATTCTGGGCCTTGAACCGTTGGCTTCTCCCATGCTAGACAGGCACTCTGCACTTTACCACTGAGCCACCACAGCTCTAGTCCAAGACAGTCTCTTAACTAAAATACATCTGCCCCTACTTTCAAATATCAGAGCCTCAGGTATAAAAGAAACATCTGAATTAGCAGAAGTGAACATGAGCTGCCGAGTCCCTGCTACACACACTTCAAGGTCCAAACCAACTCTCTCCTCCTAGTGAAGGCCTCCCCAGAGGTCCTCTGACCCAGGACCTCTCCTGTTGAATCCTACTCTACCTCTCCCTAGGTAAACTCCCTCTTCCCCAGGGTGGGACCAGACTTAATTCATCTCTCCCTCATGTCCCTAGAGATTACCAAATGCCTAATACGAAGAGAGAAAAATGCACTCAACTTCCATTATAGCTTTAGCTATCCATAGGCTACATAAAACCCAGAGCTACATGCTACTTACTGAAAAATGACCTTTGCTAGGCTGTATCAACAGCGGCATTGTGAGCAGAGAAATGGAGGAGAGAAACTTTTTGTGTTTTGAGGTACTCAGAAAATGCCCCTTAAAGTATTTGGGACAAGCAGAGCTACAGAGCTCACAAGAACTGTTTGCAAAGATCTGACAGGTCTCAGCAGAAGATGCGGAGGAGAGATTGGTTTGCCTCTCTTCCTCCCTGAGGTCCCTTCCAATTCCCACCACTCTCCCCAGGCAGATTCTGGCTGCTTGTCACATCCCATCCAGCAAAGATGTCAGATGTGCTGATGCATCCCAGGAATGGCTCTAAGCAGCAGGTGGAGGCCCAGGGCCCAACAGAGCATTGGAGACTCACACACAGGCCACCTGACACTGGTGGAGCCAGCAATGTGATTTGTAGTGCTCTGCCACCCCACCCCCCACCACAAAAAAAAAAAAAAATCTAAATTCCAACTCTAACTTCATTTCAACTTCTGATCCCAAACTTAGGTGTTTACTTCAGAGAAGAAGGGCTGTTTTGTGGTTTCCAGGACAATGCAGTTCATAATTTTCTCACAACCTTCCAAGCAGGTGACATCTTGCTTACAAAACCTACTTTGTCCCCATACAGGGCTCTGTGCTGCACTTCAATACATGCACCAATAACACATCACAATAAGGTTAGAAACAGACACTCCCTTCGCCCGCCCTATCTAGGCTTTTTCTGGATGCAGCCAACCAAGAAGAGAGCCACGCCAAGCAGGCACCTCCAGTGAGGCCTCAGAACCGGCAATGAGAGAAGCTTCCCTTGTAATTTCCTCTTGGACTAAGTTCCACCTCCTCACCCCCTTCCCAACTTAATTGCAGGAAGAATTGTTATGCTAATTAGCATTATTCACAGAGTTAACAGAGCACAGGGTCTAAATTTAGATCCCAGGCTGCACAAGGCTCTGAATTCCTTGGGAGCTGGCAAAGATGCTGATGGGAAGTAAAGGCTCCTGGGATGGGCCTGCTCAGTGAAGCTGCAGAAGGGAGGGGAGAGGTCTGCACCCCACCCCCACTCTGTCCTATCTTGGGTCCTCCTGAGGCTTTGCCTTGCAGCAGGAAGTCTGCAGCTACTGGCAAGCGGGGCTCTGAGAGGGAAAAATCCTCTCCCAAGAGAACACTGAGTAGAAGGGAAGAAAATCCACATGCACCAGCGGCCCACTGCTCACCAGGTCAGATCCCCAGACCATGGCAGGGCTAGAGTGAGGGAAAGCAGCTCTGGCTTCCAGGTTGCACGGCCCAGGGGTCTAGGTCTGGATCTTGGATTCAAAAAGCTGAGTGACCTCAGAAAAGTCATTTTGTCAGTCTGGGCTTCCAGGTCTTCCTCCAAATTGGGGAGCAGGGCATCAAATCTGTGGGGGTTTTATGAGTGTTAGTCAGCCTGAAGGAAATGTTGTACCTGGGATGATGGTGATGGAAGAGGAGGGGGCAAGAGAAAGGAGGAGGAAGAGAGATAGTAGGAGGAAGAAACCACAATTCAGCACCCTGGAGGAGCTGAAAGTCTTGCTTTGTGGATGAGGAAATGAGCCAGAGACAGTATGGAGCTGGCCAGGGCTCAGATCTGTACCAGGATCTGTGGGACTAAAATGGCTACCTGGTCGCTCCACTGTCCCTCGACCTTCACTGGTGCAGAAGGACAGCAGCTCAGCTCACCCCTGGCCTCACTAGTATATCCCTCATCACTCCAGGCAGTGAAGGGTACCAACAGAACAGCCTCATCACCTCCCTGAGCCATCTCCTAGTCTATAAAACAGAGCCTCCTTCTCAGGCTTGTTGTGGGGATTCAGTGAGTGACCCAGGTAAACCAGTTGAAGCAGAGCCTGGCACACAGTAGGTGCCAAGCACTTATGTGTCAGAAGTCAGGAGGCCACCCTGCTGGGGGACCTCCCAATGGCAAGATCTGTGGTGAGGTACTTCACTGAAAAACATAAGACCCTCCTGGCTTCCTCCAAGGGAAAAGCCATAGGTCTGAAACTGCAGTTCCCACTTAGATGGTTTCCAGACTCTGAAGACACACAGGGGCCACAGAGTTTCCCATCTGGCTGCAGAATTCCCAAGGAAGGCTGGGTGCCAGGCCAGCTTCAGCATCCTTTGTCTTCAGACAGCAGAGCTAAAGCTCAATGTCTCCCAGCATGTAGGTAAATAACCACTCCTGCTGCAGGCCTGTGACCTCTACAGGGTCTCTCTACAGAGAAGCCCAGGGCCCCAGCACACAGGAGGTGTGGGCTCAAATCCCTGCCCAGATCCTACCAGCTGCAAGCCTCCAGGGAACCTCTGGGCATCTCTGAATCGCGGCATTCTTATCTTTAAACAGGCATGTTCCTCCAGAACAGGCTGGTTATGCAGATTCAACAAGATTGCAAGACGCTGCTGATTAAGCTGTGAAGTGCCACGCTGGTGTCCCTGAGTGTTGTGGCAGGTGCAGAGCAGAGGGTGAAGTACCTCTGAGGGGCTGACTATGTGGGAGGGGGAGGAGGGGCTGCCCTCCTTTGTCACCCCTCTCCTCACTCTTCAGTAATCCAGCTTCTTGGGCAGGCCCTCAGCTGCCACCAACAGGAGGAGCTCTTGCTCTCCCAGCACTCTCTGGTCCACTTTGTGGTCCCAGGCTCCAGGCCCATCTCCCCCTCTCCCACCTCAGATACCCAGTCCACAGAATCCCCTCCAGCACAGCCAGCTCAGCAGTCCCCAGGCTGACCTCATCACACCCTGAATCTGTCCCTCCTCCCTCTCCCAACCCTCACAAGTGATGTCAATAGGTCCCACAGCCAGTCAGAAACCCACGAGTCATCCAGACCAGGTAAATCACTGAGTCCTCCCGACCCCATATGCTGAGTAGCTCAGCCTTTCGCCAGACCTTTTCGTTCTATGCACCTCTAGCCTCCATGGTGCAGTCACCCTCAGTGCATCTGTCCTGGAGCTACAGCAGGGCAGGGAGGTGGCAAGTGCATCCAGAGGAGCCACGAGGATGGGTGAGTGGCTGCCCTGGCCAAATCCCCACTTTGCACCACCCTGTCTGTACCTAGGGAGCATCTACTTGTCCAACCTTCACTTGCCCAAAGCCAGGTCCTGCCAGTAAGTGGGAGATAGCATAAGGGCCCAGAGATGGCCACATCCCAACGCTTGGACCTGGAACATGTCACCTTAAGGTGCAGAGGGGTCTACAGATGAAGCTAAGTGAAGGATGCTAAGATGGGGAGATGACCCCAATTATCTGGGTGGCCAAAGACCAACACAAGGGTCCTTCAGAGAAGGAGCTTAATCCTAGAAGAAAGGACCAAATACTCTGAAATCAGAGGAGAGGCCATGAGCCTAGGAAGAGAGGTGGTTTTCAGAAAGACAGGAATTCCCCAAAACCCAGCTTCATGACACCTTAACTTTAGTCCTTAAGACTCCCTTGGAGCTTCTGACCTCCAGCAAGGGAACACAGCAAGCTGCATATCATTTAAGACATTAGGCCTCTGTCTTGAGCTAACACTTCAACAGGAAGCTCATACTCACTATCACTTCACAGATGGAAACCTGCGAACAGAGGGCTGCAGTGGCTGCCCAGAAGCAAACAGCAAGTGGCAAAGTCTGGATTCAAACTCAAGCCTGTGACACTGGAGTCCTGAATTAAGAGACTCAAATAGAGGAGATTGGAGACAACTGGGACTAACAGAAACCCCTAGAAAGAGTTCCCCATCACTGGAGGGGCTCAAGAGGATGGACAATTGCTAACTCAAGTGTTCAAGAGGGGATTTCTCCCTCACGTATTTACTCAGGGATGATGGTTTTCAAAGCACTTAGTAGCAGAACTTTTCTACTAGAAAAGAATTTCTCCCCCTTATTAATCTCCAATGAACTTAATCTGGATCAAAGAGAAAGCTCTGCTGGACAAAGGGAGATACTTGGGGTGAGATGGGGATGGTATTTTCTCTGCAAGAAACAGTGCCCCACTAGGGGCTCCACAGAGCAAGATTTGAAAGCACTTTCTGATGGCTTCGTGAGGTTTCTCTAGATCTGAGGTCCCGGGAGCCTGAGAAATTCCAGGGAGACACACGGCAGGGAGCACGTGTTCTCTCTGGGAGTCCAGCAGAAGGGCGGGAGCCAGGGAAGGTTTAAGAGCCTGTTGGTGTCACTACTAACAATTTTTAGTTACTTAATTCTCTTAAAGCTTTGACAGGTCCCCATAACTTAGGGTTTATTTGCTTTCTCTTGAATGTCACATATAATTCTTGGAGAAATGTTTATTTGCCTAATGCAACTTTTAGTGCCTGGGTGATTTATTCCCCCTATTTGTCAGCCAGGAGGAAGAAAGGCTACTTTTAGCCTCTGGCTCAATTATGGAAAGTAATACCATGGCCCCCTACTCTCTCATTTCCATAGTGGGCTGGGGGCTGTGCTGCCACGCACCTGTCCCTGACTAAAGTAGAGCCCCCTGCACTTGGGGCTATGCACCCTTCCCACTCAGAGCCAGGCTGATTCCATTCAGAAACAGGAGCTCTGTTTTCTCCCAGAAGAGCAGCCAATAAGAGGGTGAATTTCATCATCACAAGCCTCTGGGAGAAACAAAAATCAATTCTCTAGATACAATGTCATTTCCAAATCCAATCAATCCCATGAGTTGTGCGGGGAATTCAATTCAGCCAACACTAATTGAGCGCCTACTGTGTGCCAGACCCTCTGCTGGGAATTCAGCAATAAATAAGATGGACTCCTTGCCCTGAAGGCTCTAAAGGGTTTAGGAAATGCACATGTAACAAGGTAACAGTAACAGCCATGCCACTGGGGCTATAAGTAATAGGGAAGGCAAAAGGGAGCTGGAGGAATGTGAAAGGAGGCAGGCCTCTGCCCTGGGAGCCAGAAAAGATGGTGGAGGCCACATGGGATGCAGACCTGTTGCTCATAGGGAAGTGGGGAGGGCAAGACAGGGAGCCCATGGTAAGGAAAACCAGGTTGGTCTTGGACACAGGGCTTGGGCCAGGCCTCAGGGGGGAGAGGCCGCTACTCAAGACCTTTGATGTCATTGTAGTTCGAGCTAGAAAATACTAAACTGAGACAAGACTAAAGCCAAGTGTCATGTACCACTCTTCCACATGCCTTGACCTTTCCTGATCCATACAAGCACAGCCCTGGGCAGGAGTGACTAGATCCCCAGGCCTCCAACAAGAGGAAAGAGAGTGTCAGGACCCAAGCTTCAGGGAGAGATATGGGTCCTCAACACCCACTTCCCCTCAGGGGTCCATGGAGCCATCTCAATTTTCCCAAGAGACTTGCCCCCTCCAGATGTAGATACTGTTATAGGTTCTCAAACAGAGGCCAGATCAGAGTCCAAATTAGTTTAAACTGAGCCTTTAATACCAAGCTCGGGGCATTCCTGACTTCAACTCATTCAGGAGAGAAGACAGAAAAGCACACTGAGTGACAGAGAGCAGGGTTTTTATACAGAAACTACTTTCCACTTAGCACGTACTGATTTTTAAAATTAATCATTTGTAACCTACCAATGCACACAGGCACAATTTACAAATTAACTAGACAATAAATCTAGTACAAGGTCTAAATGAACCTCCTTTGATCTTTAGCAGAATGAAATCATTAACTACATTCCTTTATGGTTCAACAGGTAGTTAGGCCTAAACTTCATTATCACCTATAGGGGCTGATTTCCTTAGGTACATATACATCAACATGAATCACTTTGACTTAGGTTAGTACAATTCAACGCATTCTGAGGTTATCAGCTTTTGATCCACACAAATACCATGTCCTACTACCAAGAGCAGTTATAAAAAGAATTTGTCCACCTCAGGGGAATTTCCTGGACACATGGGCTTAACATTGTAATTTTTAAACTACTGAGTAGTCTTGAATGCCCTGTTGCTAATTCACAGAGAAATTACCTCAGTGAGTCTGAAATCTAAGTAACCCATCACAATACCTGGACAGGTGAACTGTGGAACACACACAGCACACAGGAGACCCAAGAGTGGAGCTTAGACCACTCAGCAAGAGTGCATCAAAGAGTGCTTCTTTCAAGAAACTTCTGAAGAGTCCAAGACACACTAGAGTCTCACTGGAGTAACCAGAATATGGCCAGAAGTGTACACAGACAATACCAAGGAGTGGCTGCAGCAAAGACAGTGACAAGGGACACATTCCACAGGTAGAGATGGGGCTTGCCTGGCCTGGTGATTCATACTCAGATCAGAATCCGGCTGGGTCTGGGTTTAGATCCTGACTCTGCTATTATAGATAACCTTGAGAAAATTGCTCCTGATACAGGTGACTGGTGCCTTGGCTTCTGGTTTATAATAGAAGCATTAAGCGTCATGCCCACCTTGCGTACTTGTTAAGCAAGTTAAATGAGGTGCATTATGTAAAGCACTGAGAGCATCTGACAACTGGCACTCTCTGAGTGGACAGTTCTTTTTATTTATTCATTTACTATTATCATTATTATAAAGGGATCTACAAAAGCCAGAATACATGACATCCCGATCCCTGTCAAGAGGAAAATACCTGAATCTAGCCCAAGCCTTCATTGTCCTGACACTGGAAAGGAACAACGCTTCTCTGAGTTGGAACACCCAGCTCCTGACAGGAGCAGAGCTGCACAAGGCTCTCACCATCTCCTGGCTCTGACCCCATCCTGGTGGCCCACAAGAGGCAGAGCCCAGGCCCTTCCCACATCCATCGAGATCCAGCAGTGGCCAAGCTAGGAGCCCCACCAGGAGAACCAGCTGTCCCTAGGCCACACCCCCAGCACAGTTTTCTTGGAATTCACCCCCAGCCTGAAAGAGAAGAGCCCTTCCCCTCATAGGTCTCCCTACATCAGTCAGAGCCTGTCCCTCGCATCCTCCACAGGACCAGCTCATGATCTAGGGAGTCAGTTAGCCCTCTTTAGGGACAGATAGACACCCAGAGCTAACACCCCTTCTCCCCACTTCTCTGTTCATGAACTCACATTTTCTAAGCACTTACTGAGGAGGCCCCAAGGCCCCCAACAACCAACTCTCTATATTCATGCCAAGGAACAGATATTCTCAAATAACAAGGAACTCAGAAGTCACTGCTAATCACATTTCCATAATATGATTTTTTCAGCAGATTTACCTTCCTAATTGCACTTGTCTCCAGCCAATATTAAAGTGATTTTGCACTCCCTGAGCACACTGAGGTTCTGCAAAGCTGTTCTTGTGGTGCTGGGGAGCTGCGTTAAGCCATTCTGGAGACTGGAGTTTTGCTTCAAGATACGCAGTTCTAGAGTGAGGAATGAATAAGACATCCTACATCCTTAATGGGGAAAAAAGATAACAACCAGTGTTGGCATCAGGTTGTAAATCCTGAGAAGGTTTAACTACCATGAGCTTCACCATCACCTCAGAACCTAAGGTGCAAACAGAGGAGCAGGGTCCTCGGCCTAAGGCATCTAAGAGTAAAGCAGAACTCCAACCCAGACCTGCCAAGGCCAAAGCTCCTGGGTACACCTGAGTCCCCAGGTTCATAGAAGGTGCTACAATGGTGACTCAGAAGGCAGAGAATACTGAGGACCAATCTGCCACCCATGCTCTTGAGAAAGTCGCCTTGCCTCTTGACTCAAAGTTGACCATATGATCTATGGCTTACTTTAACTAGTGGGACACTCTAGGAAACATGTCCCAAGAAGAAGCTTGAAAAGGACCTGATCTCAGGGCACGATCTCACGCTGCCCTTCACCTATCACGTGAATGCGCTCAGGCCAGCCTTCTGGGAGAGCTCTGCTTATGAGGTGCGGGGTCTGTGCCCCTCATCACCCCAAACATAGCTCACCTCCACCAGACATGTGTGAGGCTGCTGGTGTCCATCAGGCCCACTCAGCATATGTGCGACTCAGCTGAACCCACTGGGAAGAACTTCTCAGCAGGTACTAAGTGGTAAGATGTTTAGTGACACCACAAAACTGACTCTGACTGGTGGCCACAGGCCAGATGCTTGGCCCCACAATTTTCATTTTGGAATGGTATCCTCACTGGCTAGTACCTGGAGGTGGAGTCATTTGTACCCTTGTAAAGGAGACCCCAGAGCACCCCCTCTCACCTTCCTCCATAAGAGGACAACTCCCCAGGATATGGGCTCTCACCTGTCACTGACTCAGCAGCACCGCAGTTCTTGGCCTTCAACTTCCAAACTCCAGAACTGTGAGAGGTGGCAGCAAAGCACCCCAATCCTCACTGTCAGAGAGGTGTGGACAGGGAAGTTTCCCATGCAGTCAGACCTACTTGTCTCTGTCAGGCACTGACATTGCTCAGCTATGCCCAATCATGGCAATGCCTTTGCCCGAAAACCCTAGGCTGCTCAGTTTTAAGGTTCTGGGATCAGACTATTAAAAAATGTATATTCATCTATTAGCTCATCTTCCATCCATACTTTTTGCTAGTAAATCCCAGTCACCCATCCCCGCCTCTTCTTTGTCCCTATAAAGTCTCCAAATGACAAAATCTCAAAGAAAATTTCCCAAGAAAATTTGGCCAGACCTTCCTTCACAGGCCCAGAGGCGAGACTGGCTGGCCACTGAGGCCGCTGTGTCCAAGCCCAGGCACATTGGGCTCTTGTCTTCTCGATGATTTTCTACAGCAGACAGAGGCTGCCCTCACTTGATGGGTGCAGTGAAGCAACTGAAAGCTATGCACCTGGAGTCAGAGGGATGCAGTTTCAAATCCTGGCTGAATCATCCAGTTATGCAGCCTCAGACAAATGACCAGACCCCATGCTTGAGTTTCTTTCCTGTAACATAGATTGTTGGTTCCCATTACCTGTCCCCAGAAGCTTGTCATGACACTAAATGGGATAATGTATATGCATTAGTTTGAGTAATGATAGCTTCTCTAACAAATAAGCCCTAATATTTCAGTAGCTGATTCAATAGAAGCAGATTTCCATTCATACAATAGCCAATCAAGACTGCTTCTGCTCAGCATGGCTCTCCTTCATGTGATGATGACCCAGGACCCAGCTAATTCTGGTTGTAGCTTTGCCATCCTCTAGGCACAGAGCCCTCTGCATCTAGCCCTCAGACTGCAAAAAGAAGTTACCCAGAAGAAACACATATTACCTCCTCTCCCATTCAATACATGAGACCAACTCACGAATCACAAACAGTCCCTGGCTGGGTGGGACTGCCCCATGACAGCTCCATGGTGCTGAAGGGATCGCTGTCATGTAGCATGCAGCCACCTGCCACATAAACTGTGGGCCACAAGGGCTCTCAGAAACATCTTGAGCACAGAGTGCACACTCTGCAGTCATGATGGCTACTTTTGCAACTGCCACCACCATAACCCCACTGTCCCAGTACAGTTTTGTTTTTTAATGTTGGCTTTGTGAAATAGAGATAGTAACACCAGTCTTAGGGAGCTAAGAAAAGCAGTAAGTACGGATGTGAAAGCACCAATGAGACTTTTTGTCTCCTTCACCTTCCCTCACCTAAGGCCCCAGGTGCCCCTTGGGCACTTCCTAAGGTCAGGTCCTCCTGCATGGGGGTCCTGCTAAGAAGCCACTTGCAGGAATGCAGCACATGTGGAATGGAAAGCCAGCCCCACCCCACTTCCCTACCCCTAGGTTGCATAAGACACTTGACCTCCTCCACCCCTCTGCATCCTCCTAGGAAACACCAGAGATTGCCTCTTAGTGAGGCTCACCAGATCCTTCAATGTTCAGAGCATAATGCTCTTCTGCTTCTCTCTGAGGCTAAAATGGCTCCACGTAAGGAAAAAATGGAATTTCAAGCACTGTCTCCCATTCTCTATGATTATTTCTTCGCCAGTACAAGTAATATTTTATTTATTTATTTATATCTATTGTATTTTTAGGGACGGGTGTGCAGGGTGTTGAGGGTCTCACTACTAGATCAGACTCGTAGTGATCCACTTGTTTATAGCCTCCCAAGAGTTGAGATTACAGGAACATACCACCACGCCCAGTCTCAATTGTTGTCTCAGTGCACCCCTAAGGCAGGGCCAGCACAGCAGGCTTGGAAGTTGAACCCCAGCCCCTGCATCTGCTTGTAGGTGCTTTATTTCACTAAGCTATTTGGCCGTCCAAATTTATTTGTTTACTTACTTATTGATTGATTGATTGATTGATTTGGTACAAGGTCTAGCTACAACAGCTCAGACTCATAGTGATCCTCTGTCTCAGCCTTCCCATGAACTGGGATTATAGGTGGACAGCATGCAGTAGCAGGGATCAAACTCAGGTGCTTGAGCCTGCCAGGTGGACACTTAGACTGCCAAGCTATCTCCCTGCCCCTATAGATGACATTTTAGGCTACTGTTTCCCAACTCTCCCCTCTCATCATCTCAGTCCAACTCTAACTCCTCTACCCTGATTTTTTTCTGGACTGTTTACAATGGAAAGCACCTTGCGTACAGGAGCAGGATTCCTGTTGATTTGAGGTCAGCCACTTAAACACAGTCTGCCAAGGCCTAGGTTTGTAAAGTTTATGTTCTGCAGAGCTACTTTCTTGGGTGTATATCTTCATCACTTTATTAACAGAAAAAAAGAAGAGGTGTGCATTGTAGACATGGAGACAAGTGTCCTTCATGAGAAAGGCAGGCAACAGAACAGAGAGAGAAGTACAGCAGAGGTCAGTCAGCGTCCACCACAGCTGAATTCCACC
>PVKN010033793.1:0-11960 GCA_004027915.1 Capromys pilorides
CCTCTCAAAACACAAAATATCCAGTCAAAGCATGGACAGCTGTAGTAAGCAGACTCTTCTCAAGAGATGAAAGAGAACGGCCATTGAGTACATTAAAATACTCAGCGTCTCTGATCATCAGAGAATTGAAAGCCAAAGCAACACGGGAATTTCGTCTTGCTCCAGTCAGCATGGCCTCACCAAGAGCACGAAAAGCAACAAATGGCGGTGAGGACATGGAGATGAAGGAGTCTTCCACACTGCTGGTCCTGAGGTGAACAAATATAACCACTGCGAAAGTCAATATGGAGATTCCTGAAAAAAACAGAAATTCTATCTGACCCAACCACACCTATTCTTGGGATCTTCCTAAAGGAGTTAAAATCGTATTCCAACGATCCATGCATCCTCATGTTGATGGCAGAATAATGCATAGCAGATTCTGTAAACACCCTAATTGCCTATCAACAGCTGAAATCACAAAGCAAAGCTGGTACACAGCCTCAGCGGGGCACGAGTCGCAAGGAAGGATAACTTGGAGTCATTTGTAAGAAAAATGGATGGGCTCTTGAGCCCACAGTGTAAAGAGGAATAAATTAGATGCAAAAGGTTACACAGGACATGGTTTCACTTATACAAAAAACTCAAAATATAAATAACTTAAATAGAAAAATAATGGAGAAGAGGCGAGAAATGAGGCAGAAGTTGTAGAGATGGGGAGGGGACGCGGAAGGTGGTAAGGGGATCAAAGTGATCCAGATTTGATGTACGCTCACCAGTTCTGCAAAATAAACGCAATTAGTGTGTGTCACACATACATGCTAGTAACAAATAAAATAGCTTTAAAAAAAAGAACTACAAGGAAGAAAACCAGCTAGAACACGGCTAAACGCCAACCAACAGGAAGCAGGTAACTGACATGTTCAGAATACTCCACACAGCAAGAACAGACACTGTCCTCTTTTCCAATGCCCATCAAACCTTGCCTAAGATTTGTCGTATCCTGGATCACAAAAATATATTAATAACTTTAAAATAATTGAAATCATACAGTATATTTCTCTGACTGCAATGGCTTCAAACTGGAGGTCAGTAACAGTGAAATCTCTGGACACTTGCTAACTAAAGGCACACATTTAAGTGACCCACTGGTCAAGAAGAACATCTCAAAAGTGGGATTGAATTAAAGTGAAATACACTATATAAATTAAGAGGCAGCTAAAGCAGTACTGAGAGAGGAATATACGGCACTCGCAGCTACATGAGAAATAAGGAAAGGTGTCAGGCCAAACACTCGTATTTCTACCTAAAGAGATAAGAAAAAGAGGAGGGCTGGAGGTCTGGACTTGTGGTATAGGGCTTACACACATAGGGACTTGGATTCCAGAGAGAGGGTGAGAGAGGGAGGAGGAAGGAGGGAGGAAAGAGGAGGGAGAGGGAGAAAAGGAGGAGGGAGGCATGGGAGGAAAGAAAGGAGGAGAGAAGGGCAGGAGAGAAGAAAACAGGAAATAATTAACAATTAAATACAAGGACAGAAATCAATGAAACTGGAAACAACAGAGAAAATAGTTCCCATACACCCTAGTTCTCCAAACAAAACTTTTAGCGGAAAAACATCTAGCAAGACAAAGATGAGAAGAAAGAACGCACAAGTCATAAATATCAAATGAATCGGAGGCCGCAGCACCAGATCCGCAGCCTCTGAGGGCTAAGGAGAGCACCAAAAGGCACTTCGCTCCCTAATGCAGCAGCTTGGAAGAAGCAGGCCACTGCCTATTAAAAACCACAAGCCATCGTCTCTCAGCCAAGATGAAATGGATATCCTGCGCAACCCTGTAATTTAAGAATAATTAAGTGTATAATTAAAAGATCACAAAAGATATTTCATGCACTGATGGCTACACTGGAGATTTTTACCAAATATTCAGAAAATGAGTAGCAATTTTACACAACTTCTTCCAGAGGATAAAACAGGAAGAAAAGCTTTCCAGCCTAATTTAGGAAAGTAATATTGTTTTGATTCCAAAACAAAATGGAGACACCACACATAAAAGAAAGACTAATATCTCTCATAAATTGTAATCCAAAAATCTCAATAAAGCATTAGCGAACTGGACCCAACTATATATAAGAATAATTGCATGCCATGATGAAGCAGAGTTCAACTGTTTATATAAACACTGGTCCAATTTGACAATCATTTTAGTATTCCACGTCAACCAGCTAAAGAAAGAAAAGCTTATGCCCAAATCAACTGATGCAGATCAAGGACAACATTCAACAGCACTTCACACTCAAAAGTATCACTACAGGAACAGAGAGCTTCCTCGACTTCCTGAAGAGCATTTCCAAGGGCATCTGGAGCTAGCTTCAGACTTGGTGAGAAAGATTAGGTGTTTCCCCTCTAATATTAAAAACAAGGCGTAATCCCAGCACTCGGGAGGCTGCGCTGAGAAGATTGCCACAAGTTCAAGACCAGTCTAGGCTACCTGGTGAATAGAAGGCCAGCGTGGACTGCATAGCAAAACTCTATCTCAAAAATGAAGAAGAAAGGCCAATGAGATAGCTCAGTGGACTAAGCTCCTGCTTTGGCAAGCACTGAGACTAGGGTTCGATCTCCAGTCCCCCATGCCATGCCAGCCCTGCCCCGGGGCACGCCGAGCCAGTGAACGAGTCTGGATGTGGTGGCACATGCCTGTAGTCCCAGGGCTGGGAAGGCTGAAAATAGAAGCACTTTAAGTCCAAGCTGTATAGTAAGACCCTATACCAAGACATAAATAAGAGAGAGAGAGAGAGAGAGAGAGAGAGAGAGAGAGACAGAGAGAGAGACAGAGACAGACAGAGAGAGAGAGAGACAGACAGAGAGAGAGGGAATGAGGTGAGGCCGTTCATGCTCACTCAATAAAGCACTGAAAGTTCTCATCACGGTAATAAAAAAAAAAAGAGAAAAATAAAATTTTCTGGTTTGAATGGAAAAGAAGAAGCGAATCTACCTATATTTTGCAAATGTCATGATCATCAAAATCTCAAGGAGTATAAAACAAAAATACAAACAAACAAAGAAATAAAGCTGAAACACAAAAAACCCTAAAGACCACCTAGAAGTAATAACTGAGTTCAATAAAGCCACAAAAGAAAATCAGCTTGCAAAAATCAGTCACATGTTTATGGGTCTGCAACAAACGAAAGCAGAATTAAAAATGCAATATCATTTATAATTTCTTTGCACATTCCTGTGAATATAAAATTATTTCAAAATAAAAAACTTAAAGAATTAATCGTTGAGAAAATAAATTGAATCCATAAGGAACACAGTGTCAAGGCTGAATCTGGGTTCCCATGAAAGGACAAACTTTTAAGGTCAGCTGGCATCAGTCTTTCATTAATAATGAAACAAGTAAGCTAATTTGATCATATGCTTGTCTAAATTTATAATCATCAATTTGTCATTAACCATTTAATAGGCTGTAAATTGTTAAATTATTATTATGCTAGATTTCTTGTTGTAAACCTAGAATGGTCTATAATCTTGGCCACAGGAATATTTTAACTAAGATTAAATTTTTTCAGAAAAAATTATCAAGATCCCAAAGTCATCGGAAGGAATAGGAACACACTTTCTTAATTTGAAAAGCAATATTGTTTGAACCATTGGTGGTTTTCATGCAATTCATTACAAACTATGTCTTTGTAAACCTTAAAGGGTTATTGAAAAATATTTGATCACTTGTATGACTATCTTTTGTTTTAATCTAAAATACTTAACATGAAAAAGTATCAACTTTTAATACTATACTTTCTATTCTTGAAAAACGACTGAAAGTCCTAGGACAGTAACAGTGAAATTCCTGGGTTGGAAGGTGTATTTGTTTTCCATGGCTGTTTCTGACAAATTACCACAAACTTGGTGGCTTCAAACACAGCCACGCATTGTCAGGATTCTAAGGGCCACAGGTCCCAAGTCAGCATCACTGGCCTTGGAACAAGGTGCCGCAGAGATACCCTCTCCCCAGGCTCCAGAAGTGGCTCCTGTGCAGCTACCGGTGGCTATCCATGTGGCCCGGCTGTGGCCACATCACACCAACTCCATCACCATGGTGGCATGGCCACCTCTTTCCTGTGCCAGTAAGCCACCCTCTGCCCCTTCCTCCTCCTGCTCCTCCTCCAAGGGCCCTGGTGAATGATCCAGGGCTCAAGTGGCTCAAGACCCACCACTCAGTCCACTCTGATGAAAGACACCTGCCGTCGTTGAGAGGCCATTTCCCACCTACTAGGAAAGATGTCATCTTCAACTGGTCCTTTATCACCAGGGACGAAAATTTGGAAATAGACAGTAGTATCCAGGAATGAACACACACACAACAGCTAGGTGCGTATGGATTCTACTACTGACGATCTCAAATCAACTGTTCTATTAAAATCCCTGTACACATGAATGATAGAATATATTCAACCTCACTATAAATAGGTTGGATGTAGTGGCATGCCTGTGATCCCAGCACTCAGAGGCTGAGGCAGGAGGATCCCCATGAGTTCAAGACTAGCCTTCCACAGGTGCACGTTGCCGTCCCCAGAGTCTCACGCCACTGTCTCTTCTTTGTCCGGAAGTCAGCGTCCACGTCCGCCCTCCAGATGCCCTGCGCGCCCTCGGCGTGCGTGCATGCGTCGCGCTCCCCTCTGTCTCCACCTCATCAGCAGTCAGTCTCCCGCGCAGAGCTTGAGATGTTTCTTCCAGACTTGCAGCTTGCGCTCCTCCACGCCAGCGCAAACAAATCTCTCCCCTCATTCTGTGTCAGCTCCAGGTTGTCCACCTAAATCCACGCATTCATTTCGGCTGCTGAGTTCAGGTGTTTCTACACCTGCACACGTGCTTACTTATTAATTTCCCTTTTGATAGAAGCAATATTTTAGCATTTCACTAAAAGAATGAAAATCGCCTTTTATCATACAAAGTGCTTCACTGGAGATGACATTTTTCATGTGGTTCTCCAAGCGCTGTGCGGGACCAGCGGCACAGGCCCCGAAGCTTGCAGGGCGGGAAGGCAGCGCGCAGCTGGCCAAGCCGCCAGGGATGCTGACACATCGTCAACTGTTTAACAACTGTTGTCGATAACTGATCAGAAATTCTCAAGGATATGCACCGCAGGGTCACGTATACGAATGAAGGTGAGACTTACCTTTAGTGCCCTACAAAGGCACATCCGATATAATAACACAATATAAAATGAGAACTTTAATGCCATGGGGAAAATGTCACGAGATATATATATATATATATATATCACTCCCAATTTTTTCCAAGGATCTCCCACACATACGCATCTGTAGAGACCGCCATCCTACCTAAGGCATTACGTGAAGACCATCACCTACATGTAACTACATAGTTAGAACTACTCTATGCACATCGAGTTAATAGACCACTCCCTTACGCTGTCACGTATGACCTCGGTAGCCAGACTTATTAACTAGGGAACCAGGCCGCCCGCATGATGCCTGTATTGTCATAATAGTGACTGCTCCCGGGACCTGTGCTCGGCTTTGCACTGTGCTAGGGACTGAGCACAGGACCTTGTGTGCGCCGGGTGCTCATCTCTCCCCTGAGCTACGTCTCTCATCTCCAGGCACCACGATATTTAGTGAGCCGGGGGCATTCTAAGGAAGGGGAGAGGCGGTGGCTTCTACATTGCCCTGCTTGACACCCAGGGGCACTATCGGGATACAGCCCTTCAAGTGACACACACTAGTTTATGTCCTAATGCCAACGAAGGGGAATTCATGGAATGTTAAAAGTAAAGGCTGCAACACCCAATGACATAGAGACACACATTCGATGTCAATAGAAATCACCAATTTTAACAAGTGAGCTTTAAATATCTGGCAGCCAAATTTCTAACTAACGCCATTCCTTTTCTGTATGGCTATCAAATGTGTCATTAGAACATCAACATTCGCTTGTAAATTGTGGTGCTATTTACGCTGTGATACCTAACTTCATTCATTACACAAAATAATGAATACTGTTTTGCTCACATCTGACATGGATATGCCATGATCAAAATGTACTTCTAATTTTCCTGAAATGAAGAATAGGTTTTGTCTGTGCTCTGTAGCACTTAGGTTCAATTTTAACTTGTAATTCTCAATCTGTCCCTCTTACAGCCAGAGAAGAATAGGGGCTCGGGCCGCAGGTAGTTGAATGCCTTTCAGTTCCCAGGGTCCACAAAGGAAGACCATGTAATACAGCGCGCTTCGTATTTCAAAGGTTGTGGGGTGTTAGCATTGAGCTTTTATTAAAATTCCTATGAATATTTTTTTGCTGTCAATCTGAATATAAAATTATTTTATCACTTTTCTACAGAATAAAAGGGTAGAGAAACTATCATCTCATTTCCAATTATCTAGTCAAAAATGGAAAAAGAAATGTTGAAAAACTCAGTTATATTAAAGCCTAAAGAAAGATAATTTATAAATATTTTAATAGCATAATAACACAATGACACATTGGTGGGGTCTTTTCTTCAACAAGGACTTAGGACCGAGCCGCCACTGCGGACCACGTTAGGCCCCTGGAGGAGGAAGCCAAGGTGACATGGACATCCACCTATGAGGAGCTCACTCCAGCAGCCGTGACGGGCACGAAGCAGTAAGAATAGTGACAAAGGGGGGCAGGCGCACCCCCTGGCCTGCAGGCTGCTTGCCTTGTCTTCCCAAAAAATACCTAAAACTACAGGAAGCTTTGGCCCTGGTACGCATCAGCTGTGTCACACGCAGCCCGAGACAACTCCTCCTCGCTCCCTGGGCCCAGGCAAAGCAAAGGTGGACATGCCTCAGACGTCCACACGTTAAACATGAACAGCAGAGAGCGATTCGGGCAGCAGATGAGCAGAGAGAGGCTGGGGCTGGGGCACGAGACGTGCCCAGCAGGAGAGGACACAGCAGGAAGACGTGTAAGCGAGAGCGGAGCTACCACAACATGGCCAGCAGGCCCTGGGGTCTCCGAGAGCTGTGAGGGTGGAGATGCAGGGCTGAGTGTTCCTAGCAGCAGAGGCGAGTCCCTGGCGTGTCCAAAAGCTGTCCCCACCCACTCGGGAAAAAGAGAGCAGCATGACTGAGGGATGCGGGCATTAATCACGCTGGCCAGGCGAGGGGCAGCATGGCTGGACCAAGAGCCCCTTCCTGAGGGAGGAGACAGAGGCCTCACGAGCTGTTTGCAAATCTGTGTTGGGGACGGAGCTCCTGCTATGATGTGTCTAACTGTCCACCCAAAGCCTCATGGAGTCACTGGGGCGGCTTCTAGAGCGTGTGACTAATTCACGACCCAGTGCTGGGAGCATGGGTGCGAGTGCCGCACCTGCCTCAGGGTGTGCAATCTGCACGCAATGGAAGGAAGGGCGGAGGCCTGCCAGCTGCTGCAGCTGCTGCTCCTCACTTGGCTCTTTGCTGTTTTCTGATGGAGCGAACTGCTGCCCTCTGCCATGCGCCAGTCTGTCCTGGAACCAGCCGAGCATGGGCTGAAACCCCCACTCACGGCGAGCTAAACAACCCTTTCCTTCCTTAACTCTGGGTGTCTAATATTCTGTCTCAACAATGAGAGAGCTCCCAAGTAGGATGGGACAGTGAACCACAGGGCACAGGGGACCCTTAGGTCACCTGCTGAGGAGGGGGGCTGTTCATCAGGAGGGCAGCCCTGCGGGACGGGACACCGGTCGCATCTGCAGCACAGACTGTGTTAATGTGGAGACGTTTGTGTCACAGATAAGAAAAGGCATCAAAACCCAGCAAGAATTAATCTAGCTGTCAAAAGGAAGTACATGCTAAAATCCCAAGTTCATCTTTTTAATCTTAACATTCACTTTCAGAAGCATATTTTGCATGGTTGTTAGAAAAATAGCTATCTGTCTTTCTTTGTACTACACATACACACTACTAAATTATATTGGAATTATACTATGTTTAATATGAGGAGAAATGATTTTGCAGGGTGGTGCCAGAGACTGACCACACGTGACTATCCATTGCTTTGTTGGTTTTGTTTGGCAAATGAAGATTTGTTTTATACTCTCAAACATTTTAAAATTAAGGGCGAGAAAATAACTATCAATTTTGACACCAGAAAGGAAAGCTTCTCTGTACAGGAGGGTGTGGCTTATGAAGAATAAAAATAGCTGTTTCCGTTTAGTTTCACACCTTCCCTGTAGCCACCCTGAAGCCCAGGTGGATGTCAGGACCCGGCTGGTGACAAACCCGCGGCGTTTCTGAGCGGGGAGGCCCGCAGCGCAGAGGAGGGCTGTGACCACCGGTCCCCAGGACCCAGCTCTGCCTCTTCCGGCCGCACACCTGCCTTCATCTCTGGCCTCAGTTTACAGAAGTTGCATCGTGCCAAACACTATCCGCTCGTAACGCAGGCTAGCATTGGCCTCCCAAAATCGAGAGGAACAGGACCTCTTTTCTAAGGCTGGATCTTTCAGGGCAAGCTCCAGGCCTGCACGCCATGAGCACAAGGAGCCCACAGGGGCCCTGCTAACCGCAGGGGGTGCAGCCCTTTATGGCTCCCCACAAATGCTCTAGTGATGGCAGGAAGACCCCAGGGCTGCAGCCTGTGTAGTGCGAGCCCGCTTGCAGCAGCTGAGGCCGGTGTCGCTGCTCCTGGGTGCAGTCCCCAGAGGCCACCCACCCCTCGCCCAGCGCCACCTGCACCCTGGGAATGGAGAAAGAAGTGGCTCAGAAGCAGGCGACCCTCCCGCCTGGCAGGGCGGCTGTTCCAGAGCAGGTTCTCCAAATGACACTCCTGGGTCCCTGGAATGGAAAGCTCACCTGGCAGGTGGAGGTAAAGGGTGCGAAGCCTGCCACGCCACTGCCTGCGCCCCCAGGGCAGGGAAGCGACGCGGACCACGCGCTCCTGTCTGCCTGGCCCTGGAGCTCTCGCCGGAGCGTTCTTCTTGGTCGTTGCTCTTGATTCAACGTTAGCAAAATGGAGCTGTGGAAATGCTCCAGCACAGATTCTTTCTACGAGGTAATATTTCTCATTGTAGTCCTCTACGAAAAGGTTTTTTTCCTTTCAAAAACATAGTAAGAATTGAGTGAAGCTGGACAACAAAATATGAAGAAACGCATAGTTTCTGCTTGTTCTGAGAAGCGCTCTTACAGGTGGGCACTTCCCCGCGGGGGCGCTTGCCTTGGAAGCCATGCCCAGGACCTCTTAGTCTCCGGGCTCCAGATGCACGCGCTTCCGGATGTCTGTTGCATGGCCCTCACCTCTGTCAGGGTGCAGCTCCCAAAGCCACACAGAGCACCAAGGAATAAGGGAGCGGTCAGGAGAAAGAGGAACAAGGCTTTAAGGACAGTGCATGCAAGGGCCGGAGCCGAGGCTCTGTGCCCCGAGGCCTGCTCTATTTCTCCAGAAGCCGGTGACAGATTTGGCTCAGAACACTGAGCAATGAGATATGGCCAGTGGCGTGGCAACGCGAGCTACCAGGAGCGGCGCAGCGCCGGCCGTCGGGTCCTGTGAGTGGGCCGCGTCCACGCAGAGCAGCACTGCCGGCGCCCAGGCTGCCGCAGGCCCGCGCTGCGCGCACCAGAAGCAAG
The DNA here is from genome assembly GCA_004027915.1 of Capromys pilorides. Lineage (NCBI taxonomy): Eukaryota > Metazoa > Chordata > Mammalia > Rodentia > Capromyidae > Capromys > Capromys pilorides. The sequence continues at coordinate 9,568 of PVKN010033793.1, forward strand.
GCACGGGCTTGGAGGACCGCTCCTGGCGGAGCGCCAACTTCTCCGTTCCTTTCACCGATAACTGCAGCGCCGGCTGGTCTGTCTGTCAGTGCCTGACTCCTCTGCGGTTACCCAGGGCACGGACGAGCAGGTCTCCCTTTCCAGGTGAAACATCCGTGTGCAGCGCAGCTTATTGCCGCGTCCTGTTCCAGGACTTGAATTTGAATGAACTCGAATTTGAACGTCTTGAAGCCTGCGCCCGGTTCTCCGGTGTGGCCGTCACTTCTTGCCACTTCCCCCCATGCTGTCTGCGAGCCTCTGCAGAAATCTGGGATTGAGCCCTCGGTGTGAGACTCAGTAAAATAAAATGTTTCATCAATTCTCTCTGCTCCTCCGTACCAGCTGCTTTGAGGAAACATGAAACCAACAACGAGCACACTCATGTTTCTCAAACAGCACAGCCTGCCGGGGAAGGCGACTGGCGGAACGCTCAGGCGCACGCGCTGCGGCATGACAATAGCTGCGCTGCACGCTTTACGGTTCTTTATGCTTTCCCCAGCGATTTCACAGCCGTCACCTGGAGACTTCTTCAGAGGTCTCACGAAGCAGTCAAAGCAGGAGTGATGCTCCCGATTTTGCAGAGAAAGAAACCCGAAGTTCAAAGATGCGGCGACCTTAGTGTAAAACACGCGGCTAAGCACAGCGCCAGCGAAGCCTGGAGGGGAAGCGGTCTGTCTTCCCGCCCAGCACCGTGTAGAACCGGAAGCGTTTCCTAAGCAAGCAAGAGGCCACGCCCGAGGGATCCCCAGTCTGTGGGCCTTTCACATATTCTTCAAAGGGAAGCCGATTGGCATGCTGGGAAAGAGGTGCTAGAGCTCGCGAGCTTGAACAGCAGCAGAGCTACGAGTGTACTCATCGCCATACTGGCGACACCACAAAAATGGTGGGCACCACCCTGATGCCCTTGGAGAAAAGCTACCTGGCCAGCCGTGGCGCATCTTGAGGTCGAGAGGGGGATATGGAGACAGTTTGCACGAATAGGGGTGAAGATGGACGAACACGTTTCTCTGTGCACGTGTGTGTGCCTATGCATCACGTGTGCATAGGCTCACATATGCATGTGCATATAAGACATGTGTATTGTGTCTATGCTCATATGTAGGTACCACTACACATTTGTTACATACATGTACATGCATGTTGTGTGTTCATGTATATAATGTATGCGTGTGTGTGTGTGTGTGTGTGTGTGTGTGTGTAGGGATTATACAGATGTGTATAAGCACATGTATAATCTTACTTTTCCAAGTAAGAAACACTAGCACATAGACCACAAACTCATAAAAGCGGTCAGCCTTGGGACAGGTACAAGTGACACTTTCATGAATCTAGTTTCTCACGGAGTTTTAGCTTTAGAACCATGCAAATTATTCATATAAGCAAGAAACGTGAATTATAAGCAGCCTCTATAAATACAAACCAATCTGAAATAATTGATCTGTATACCAAATTCATAATATTTAACCACAAAAAGAAAAACGTGATCTCGGCGCAGGTGCGAGGCCGTGACTGCACGGACTTGAAGGGCAACACAAGCCTGTCGGGATGGTGCTCGGAGGAGGCTGAGGCAGGAGGACGGCACGCTCGGGCCGGCCACGCTACCCAGAGTGCTCAAGGGTGCGCTGGGCCACGTAGCAGGACTCTCTCAAAAAAGCGAAACCAAAGGCAACAGCACAGCTGCAGCGTCTGACTCACCTGACAGTGACTTCTCTCAGAATAGCACAAATGGCAGAGGAAGTCACCGTGCTTGGTGCATACGCGCCGCAGTAGGCTTGCTGGGTGGAAGCCAGTGGATCTTCAGGATCACACGGATCTCGGCATTGCTCTCCACAAGGCTGCGGGAGGGCACTGTGCCTCTGCTGAGGAGGAAACCAGCACGTGCTTGTCCTCTGAGCACGACGTTCAACAAGACCACGCTAGGAGTACCTCGGGGAACTCACAAGGACTTCCTTTCCAGCTTCTCGCGCAGCCTTTCTAGGCCCAGGACCACCTGCAGCCTGCCTGCTAGCTGGCCCTGACCCTTTCATCTGGTGACCTTTTTACCAGACAGGAAGGAATGGCCGGAAGGGGAAGCAGAGGGTGGTTGGCAACCAATAAAAAGGTCCCTGAGAAACAAGGGGTAGGGACTGGTCGGGGACGACTTGGCAAGGCCATAGGTGTTCTGCTCATTGCCCTGGATTGGAAGCTGTGGTGAAATCCACAGGACATGCCGAAACCTGGATTTTCTTAACATCAGACATCTACAGCGAATGTTGCAGCTTGGCTCTCAATGTCCCCGAAGCCTCGTGCTCTCAGAAGGGGCTTGCGGAAGGCCGGGTCAGGGGGCGATGCCTCTGTGCTGGATTCATCCCCCG
>PVKN010033794.1:0-11961 GCA_004027915.1 Capromys pilorides
TCAAACAACTAGAAAGTAACAAATATGACCTACATAGAATATATAATACATAAGTGAAGTTTCTCACATAGCTAGAGGCTAAGTTATAGAGACTTAAACACCAAGGTTTGATTTCCTTTTAGCCATTAAAGTCCCTCTATGGAATCTATATTTGTAACCTGAAAATATGTTTCCTTTTGTTCTTGTTTTTTGTTTTTTTTTTTTGTTTTTTTTGGTCTCTTTAAGACAGGGTCTCGTTATGCAGTTCAGGCTGCCATTGAGCTCAATTTTGTTGCCCAGGCTGCTCTCGAACTCACACAGATCCTCCTGCCTCAGCCTCCCAAGTGCTAGGATTACAGGCATGCACCACCACGCCAGGCGCAAATATGTTCTCTGAGAGAATCAGAATCCTCAAAAATGCAACTTTCATAAAACACTTTAATAACTTCGAGAAAATAACTTAAGTCTCTCTGAGTCTTAGATTTACTGATTTTATACACATTTTTGAGAGCCAATATTCAGTGAAAACCCAAACTCATAACTTAATACCTGCTTAATACAAACAGTAGTGCTCAGAAGTAATTTTTAGGCTTTGGGGAATGAACATTTATGGAATGAAGGGGATAGACTAAGCTATTTCGATATATGAGCAATGTAATGACTTTTTCAATGAAAACAACAAAAAATTATAGGGATTGATTTTCTACTTGATTTCCCATTTGTACTTAATTTTAGCAGCTACTAATAAGGGGCTATAAGAATAAGACCAGGGAAAGGTAAGTGTTCTTGGTATAAGATAAGAAAAAAGGGTGGGGTTTAGTCCAACGGTAGAGTGCAGGTTTAGCATGCATAAGATCTTGAGTTTCAATTACCAGTATCAAAAGAAAGATGGAGTGAAATATTAAAAGAGGCATAGATTTAGAGCTGAGGCTGGGGAGAGAATGACTACAAAAACTTCCCTTGAGTACCCAAACTTCATTTCATATTTGACCAGGCACACCAATACAGTTTCGTGAGCAAGTAGTCTAGGTTTCATTACATTTTACATAGGGCCAATCCAAGAGCAAAACTATTCTGCCAACACTTGGAGTTCCTTATATTCACAATCATCAGCAAGTCTCCTGGAACTGTTTGTTTATATGTGAGGCCATGAGTGATAAAAACTCCAAGTAACTATACAAAAATCATTAGTGCATAAAATATTCATTATTGACTTCTTCTTGCTTCCCTGCACAGTTGTGTGGCCATGGGTTTCTGACATTCACTGGTACACATTCAGGAAAGGCAATTGACTTTATTATATGTTGTAGCACGTCTTCTGAAACTTAACAGATGATTTTGTTTTAATTGTCATTTTAGGTGATTCAATATTTGAACCTGTTATGGGACAATTTTAATGTATTTGTGGTTTTTACAGGGTCGTACTATACAGCTAGACTCATACTGATCCTCCTGTTTTCTACCTTGCCAGCACTGGGAATATAGGCATTTGCCACTATACCAGGACTCTGTGCCCAGCTCAGCTGGCCCTGGGAAGGAGGCTGGCAAGGCATGTGATTTTGGGATGGAACTGCTATCTTGAGCTTTTCTAAACTTGTCTAAGCAGATGCTTTAGTCTGCTGAGTTATCTCACCAGCCCTGTTAAGGGATAATTAAACAAAATGACAAAACTGAATAACACCTAAAATCGTTAGAAATCCAGTAACTCTATTTACAAAGAATCAAAGGAAAAGCTAACCAATAGGATAGTAAATTACTTCGAATATAAATGACCAAGAGTTGTATAGCGGAGGGTAGTGATTCCAAATAAAATAGATAAGGGCCATTAGTAACCACAAGAATTTCGCCACCATTCAACCAAATCAGGAAAAGTTTATAGAACTGATTAATAGAAACATATTGGCCCAGAAAGATGGTATGACAAATAAGAAGAAAAAAAAAAATAGAAAATTTTAAGCACAGTGGAAAGATCAAAAGATGTTTCAATGAGCACTTCATTCCTGTATTTATTTATCTATTTATTTAGTGCAGGGCTTCCCTACACAGATCAGACTTACAGTGATCCTCCTATCTTGGTCTCCCCAGAACTGGGATACAGGTATGCACCACAATGCCCAATTTCCGTGCCAGTAGAGTATACCCAGGGTTCCAGGGTCTGCATGGCATGCGGTTCTGGGCATCAAACCCAGGTCCTTGTATTTGCCAGCAAGGTGCTTAGACCACTGAGCTATCTCCCCAGCCTCAATGACCACTTTGGTGATTATTTAAGAATTGGGTTTGAGATAAGGAGCATTTATGAGGCCTCCTAAATGACATCTTTATGTCCACAAATTAAAAACTCTTATTGTAGTGTCAGCAAACAAAGGATCAGTAATCCCTTTACTTGGGACAGCAAAACACACAGAATTGTAGGAAATAAAAAAAAAAACCCTGAAGGATTACCAAAACTATCCAACAAAATAAACAATGGAATGTATTTGTATAAAATTAAAGAACAGAAAAACAAATAAGAAAACATTTTCAAAGAAAACATGGCAGTGTTTATTTTTGTTTTGTTGAGACAGCGTCTCAGTGTATAGTTCAGGAGGGCCTTGAATTTGATTATGGGTAGTGTTCTTTTTAATCTTATAGATGTCTTATTTTACACTGATTGTGGCTTTCCAAACAGTAGCTCATCTTCACTAGATAGAAGTAAGCCAAAGTTCAGTGTTCATAAACATGAGTTACAACCCTTTTACTAGTGGAAGTCTCATGTTTTCCTACTTTTCTGAATTCTCAAGTATTTCATGCTCTACTCAGCACACATCTCACCTAGGGCAAACCTCTTCTAGTGACTTCTTTTACCTATACAGTAATACATACTTCTTGGGGTACTATATACAATTTAATTAATTCAGCTAGCTGGCTCTGAAGATGACTCAGAATTCTGTCTTTAAAACAACAAATGAATGCACCAGACAAATTCAGATTTAATAAAGTTAAGCATTTCATAAAATAACAATGTATATATGAGAAGAGTTCTTAATGGTCTTCCTGAAAATTAATTTTACTATTAAAATTAATTATGATATTTAAATATCCACAGAACTTATCTGGACATGGTGGCACATGCACTCGGGAAGCTGAGACAGAAACATAAACCAAAGTTCAAGGCCAACAAGGGCTACACAGTGAATTCCAGGCAAGTCTAAATTATACAGCAAGATCCTGTGCCAATAAACCAAAGAAAAGGCATAGTATTAAGTTGTACATTAAAATGGAAATGTATGGAAGAATTAAATAACAAGGAATAGTTTACTGAAATGATAGAAAAATTATACAAACACAATCTAAATCTCCTAAATAATGTCTAATGTGTATTCTTGTATAAATAATCATTCTTAATATACTCATTTAATATATTAAAGTCCTTAAATGTAGGTCTTCTGTGGAACAATTTGGGAGAGCCAAAACCTACTTCTTACCTGACGTTGAGCCCATGTATATGAATAGATGTACATTTAAAGCAATGAAATCCAAGGTAGAACAAAATTAGCAAAATGGTCATCAGATCTGCATGAAAATGTACTTCCTCCATGTGTTTCACATGGTACTTTTTTGGAACCCTCAAGAAGAAATTCTTCCGTAGTAATTCATTTCAAAGTCAATTGTTCCAGTTTGAAGTTACACAGTAGTCAAAACTAGTAAAGAATGGGTATTCTAACCTATTTCAATGAAAGAAGCAACTTGTTTCTGGAAAGGCTCTATAAGGTATAGAAATGAAAGCTGTCCATCCTATATATATTCTCAGAGGAAACTGCCATCTCCTTAGGAACAAAAAAAATGCCTTTATTGCAATACTTCTGCTCAAAAAGAAATTCTGCAAGCAGTTTCAAGTTCAGAAAAAAATGTAGAAGAAATAAATCTGCACAATGAGAAATTAGTCTTTGAGATAACATATATTACCTATCTTTAAATCATATTTCAGAAAAGGTCATAATATCTATTTGTCTTATAATTATAAAAATCATATAGCAAAAATATATTCACAATGATTAACATGAGACAAATGGAGTTGGATAGATAGGTTTAATATTCAGTTTCTAAAAACCAAAGGAATCATTAGCATCGGTGTAGTGAAAATATATTTATCCACAAAATCCCTTTTGTTTGGGAGAAATGCCTGCCTGTTGTTTTTCAAATTGGCATGACAAAGGCATTTCTGAAGACACATGAATTCAAGACACTAAACATCAGGATCAACATGCATTACTGTACATAGAAATTTTAGATAACAATGAACAAATAAAGTGGATTCTTACTTAGCCCTACAGGAGAGGTAAGATACTCTTGAAAATAAAAGGGAAAATATTGCTCTCTTAGACAAATATAATTTAGTGAACTTTCATTACATATAACTAGAATAATAAAAATAAATCACCAAATGAGGAGAGATAGTCTTCAAATACAAGAACAAATAGGGATATTTAAGTAGGTGACACAGGTGGAAAGTTGTCTGTAACAGCTTTTAATGCAGAGTTGGTAAAAACAATATGGATTCCTGGTGAAGAGCAGCAAGATTGATTACAAACAAAAAATCCTAATTAAAGTTTGTGACTGCAATAAAGGACAGAATAAATCCATAATATTTAAAAATTAGTCCTAATAACAATTTTAATAACTAGGAGTTATTTTATTTAAAAACCTGGCACCAATATTTACAGGCAGTATAATTTCATAACTAAGAGCACAGTCTAGAGTTACATTACCTATGTGTGCATCCTTGCTCTCCTACATATTGTCTATGAGACTAATGTAACCTGGAGCAAACAACTTAGCCTCTCTATGCATTAGTTTCTTAATCTGTAAAATGAAGGGCATAATGGTGTTCTATCTAACAAAGTTATTATGGGAATTAATTTATTTAAAATGTGAAAAGGTCTCAAAAAAGGACGTGGTACTTAGTATTCAGTAACTTCTAACTTGTTAAATTAAAATATCATTTTCCAAAAAATTTTAAATTTAGCCATCAGACTCAGGATTTAGTTCAGTCATAGGACACTTGCCTAGCTTGCCTGACGCACAGAGTTCAATCCTCATCAAAATAATGTCATATTTGAAAAAAAAATTATCCATGATAAACTATTCTTACAGAAAACAACTATTCTTAAGATATATGACATAATGAAAGAAGTGCTCCCATCTACAACTTTCCCTAATTTCGTATATAATAGCTAAAAGAATCCTAGTTAAAATTGTATGAAATTCTCTTTAAAATTACCTCAAAATGCTGGAAAATTTTCCCAGGATAGCCGTGGAAGTCCCAGGAAGCAGCTATCATAGTAAGTAAATGAATGAAAAGTCAAAAAGAAAATGAAAGACTGCTTTATGACTTCATCAGCTTTTTTAGTTTATGGATTCAGAGTGTGGGATAAGAACAAAATAATGTTACACAAATAATTCAAACCAGCATACTATAAAGATATCCGCCTATGCATGTTTTTTATAGTATAATTCACAATGGCCAAAACACCTAAACTGCCTGATTGTCCATCAAAAGATGAATGGGTGAACATAATGTGAGATTATATTAATATATATACACACTTATATATGCATATATATAATTATTCAGTCACGAAAAGAAATCATGCCATTTTTCAAGAAAATGTGATCATCTCCACCTCCGTTCATTAAGGTAAGTAAGTCAGACTCAGCAAATAAAACACCGAAAGTTAACCTAGTATGTGGAATCAGGAGGGGTGAGCTATGGACCTGGCTTAAAGAAGAGGAGACTAAAGAGGAAAGGAGTCAGAGAGACAAAGAGGAAAGGCAAAGGGGAAAAGAAGTAAGCATGTTATATGCAAATACTACTATGCTAAGATGAGACTCCTTCTGCTCAACTAATACACACTAATAAATGTTATTGGGCTATATCTAGATAAATTCATGAGTTTAAAATTTAAAAATAAGAATAAGATAATTTGAATGAATGACATTTTAGTAGGAAAATCTCATAATTGTTAGGGGAAACTAACATAACAAAAAGTTTATGAAAGACCCTATATTAAAAAGTTATTATTAGACACTCTCTTCTTGTCCTCAGGAGGTGAACACTCTGGATATAGAGATAAGATAAAATACACATACAAACACACACACACACACACACACGCACACACCGACAATGATAGTTTTATATAAATATACATATGAATAATGTAGGGCTATAGGAGTGTTGCCATTATAACAAGGGAACTAATTTTCATCACTGCCACGTGAAATTGAAACAGCATATGTTATGGTTTGTATCTAGTTGTCCCCTCAAGGCCGCATGCAGTCATAGGATGGGGACTTCTGGAGTTTGAGTTCAACTCATGATCCACTGGGATTATAGGTAATCCAAGGATGGGGTTATGTGTTTTAGTACTGCTGGGATTATGGTTGTGAGTACTACACCCAGCCTGGAGTGGATACCCTGAACGCAATATAAGGGAGACAGACTTGCTCTCTGATGCCATTGTTGCTGCTACTCCTCCCTTGCTCCTCTTGCTCTCTGCCAGTGCCATGAACTGATGCCTTCTGCCCTGTGCCACTCTGCCCTGGAGACAACCGAGTAGCAGTAACTGTGAGCTAAATAAACCTTTCCTTCCTTCATTTTGGGTGTTGGGTGTTTGTCCCAACAATGAGAGAAGAGTAACTGAAACAGCGTATGAGGCAATCTATAACTATATTTTCCTCTTTATTGCACACCTACAAGATAGTCTGAGATTCACTGGATAGAAGGGATTAAATCCAGACAGATTAAGTTGACCATACACAAATAATAAATGGAAGAGCTGAAATGCAAATTTTATCTGACTGCATAAGTATTATGTTTACCTTCTAAGAAGTGATCAAAATATGGAGTAAATATTTTTTTTAAAAATTTTTATTATAGTAAAAGTCACCATGCCATTAATCCTCAAACTACTCTTCCTTATGTTGAAAACAGCATATCATTCTTGCCATTTCCTGAAGAAATCTGAAAATCTTCTTTTGTGAGTATCTTCACAAAATGTAATCAAAATCTGATGAATGCTGCTGCTACTGTGTGCCATCAAACAGAAAGGTAGGCTCATAAAAGATTATCATGTATCCTCAAGCACCTTACTCACAATATTTGGACCATTCACATCAGGCTCTTTCCATAATTCAATATGACCATATGACATGAAAGTAATTTGAGTAGTTTTGGGACACTGAGTCAGCCACAACAGCAAAAATTAAGATATGTATCAAAAGAGGACGTCCAGAATTTCTTGGGAAAAAGAAATGCTGGGATAAATGTGTTCAAAGATAGAGGAAGAATTGTGAGAGAAACTAACGGCACTAAGTATTTTACTATAACAATTTAGAGGTTCACTATCCACATTGATAAAACTGATTTAGCTCAATTTTCTTGAGAAGTTATCTGTAATGTGTAGAATATATGTGCTAAAATCCTATACAACTTTCTTTTAGGCATGAAACTGTAGTATCTATTATTTATTTCTCAATGACAGTAATAGCATACCCATACACCTTAAGTGAAAAATACTGCTTTTCTCACCTTTTAGTTAGGCACAGGGGATATATGACATCAAGATGATTAACAGATACTATTCTACATGCAAGTGATACATTTCCTCAATATTGACCTTCCTCTTTTCTTTCCCTCCTCTTTTGAGAAACTCAGGTAGTTAAGAGTTGAGTTGTACATAATTGCAAGTATAGCATTCAGGTACCCTGAGTTTTTGAATAACATATACATCTAAATATAATCTTCTCAGGTTTTGACCACCATGTCTTGGCATTATTCTCTCTCTCTCTCTCTCTCTCTCTCTCTGGGATCAGGGTTTGAACTCACGAACCTGCACTTTCCAGGCAGGCACTTGTGCCACGGTGCTATCTCCCCAGCCCCATATTCTCTTCTTTCATATGCAGTCATATCTGTTCATTGTCAAGAATTGGATTTAACATTAAACAATTTCTATATATAGTCTTCTCTATTCTTCTGATCTCTAGAGACAGGATTAGTGTATTGTGTACTATATAGCAAAAAACAAAATAATAATAAAAGACCACAGGTAACTAAGTTAATGAAGACCAGAATTTGAACTCAAATCAAATTTTAACCAACTACATGATTTTAGGCAGGATATTTAAGTAGATAGATATTTAGGTAGATATTTCCATATTTACAAATCAGGAACACAGTTTGCTTTACAGGATTATATTGAAAAGAACGCTGTTTATAAAGTACTCATGCACTAAATATTCATTAATTATTAATTGATTCCCTTTATCATCTCCTTACAGTCACACCATGTGCAGCACATCACTGGAACCATATATAATATTTCAAAAGCATGACTCAACCCTTTGCTACCCCAATAATCTATACAAGGAAATGCCATAATATAACTGTTGTAATGAATGACACATGGAACAGAAGAAGCAATGCCATGATATAAACGGACAAAAAGGCCAAATTGAAAAACTATTATTGCTTAGTTCACAGACATCAGCATATAGAGTTAGTCAGGGTGAGAATTCTACCCATTAACTATTTTCAAAAACCAATGGCAATTCTAAGGACCATCGCCTTAACCATCTTCTTTATATCAATATATGGTTTTGTCCCTACCATATTTCCTAACTTCTTTCCTTTCTATCTATATGGTGTTTGATCTTTAAATTCTCTCTTTCCATTTAACTGTGTTATACCTTTCAATTTTTATTTCTTCCTTTGAGTTCTTACACTAGGGAGACAACATGATGTTTACACATGTGGGTGTGGTTTATTTCACTTATGAGTACAGCTTCAGGGTGTGTCCACTCCCCTACAAAGTCTTTGAGATTATTTTTTTCTTCATAGCTGAGTAATATTCCACTGTATAAAAAAAATCCATATCTTTTTCATCCTAGACCTCAGTGCCTAAAGCAGACTACCTACCTCAGTCCTGAGATAAGCATCCTGTCTGGATAAAGTCAGCTATTAGTCACTAGGAAACCTTGTGTCACATATTACTAACTTTGCAAAAGTAAAAATTAAATAATGTTTTGTTGTAAAAATTATATATATATATATGAGTTAGGATAGATATATAGCTACTTTGTGTTAGTTCGTTAAGAATAAAAGTTTGTACTATTATTGTTTAGAGAAGATATCATTTCTGCATCTTGTCTTCTGAATATCTATTATGAAGACAACAATATGAAATTTGTTAGTTACTATAACTCTCCTAGTAACCTGTTTCGAAACTGTTTCAATGATATTTTTTCCTCATTGAAATGAATAAAAAACTCAAAAAACTTATTTTATAGCTCAACGTTTTATGACCAGATACACAAACATATGCTCATTTTCACAATCAGTGCCGTATTTTACTCAGTTCTACATCTTCAGTTTTTCAACAAATTTTCAAATTTTCATATTAGTTGTTCTGAAAAATGATGTAATATAATTGGTAATTAGAATATATACAAAATCAAAATAAATTAGTTGATAAACCTGGAACATTGTTAGGATGTGTTTATAATATAATTTCACTCTGCCTTTTGCCTAATAAACATGTCACACCCTGCAATCCCCACCGGTGCCTGTGGAACCCAGATGAACAGCACAGTGGAGGGCAACCTCTTGCATCAGCATCTCTGCCACTAGGACCTAAGTAAGCCATACTGTAAAGTTCATAGAATGGCCACTGCCTTCACTGCTGCCATGACCAAGGTGAACCGTTCAGGATGGCCTAGAGAGCGACCAGAGGGAACTTGATGAACACAGTAGGATCCAAGCTAGGACACACAAAATGGACAGGTTCGGGACTACAGTTATAAAAAGTCCAAAGCAACAATGACAATATGTGCCACAAGGTGGTAATTTAGGTGAATCAGCATTGTGTTTTGCAATAAAGATACACTGAATAAGGGCCACTCTACTTGGTTTTTGTTGGGTTTTTTTGGTTGCATGATTTGTTTTGCCTTGTTTTTGTTTTTAGTTTATCTTTTTATTCTCTCATTTATTTTTCATCTGTCTTTTTGAAATGGATGGGCAGAAGTTCAGCCGTAAAAAATAATCCCATCCTCAAAACCCAAACACCAAGTTCAAATAATCCCTTCCTTATTCCCTTATTTTTTCTCTTCTGTCCAGACCTCTAGTTTCCTCAATTTTGCATGGTCAGCCTCTGTTATCAAACCTTGCTTCTACTTTCTTTTCAGTTATCTTTATTTTATCCACTCTTCTTATTTATCCCCATCAGAGTGTAAATCCACTCTACCAAGGGGAAGCACTTTGAATATAAGTTCCCAATTTATAATCAACCCTGTTATATAATCATGGATTTTTTTCTCCTATGGATTAAGGTAAAAATTTATAGCTACCAGTTTGGCACTCTCAAAATTGTACTTTATCTTACTGCCAACTATACTACTTTATCTAGGATGTCATATCTATTATAATCAGTTGTTCTCCCTTAGGTAACGATACTGGAAAACTCAGGAGTAACAATCTCACCATAAACCAGAACAAAAGAACTTGGGACTGAGCCAAACAAATAACAACATCTCAGTCTTCATTAACTGTGAAGGTAGAATCTTGGGAGGGAACAAGTCAAGAGCCTCCTATTCATAGCAGATATCTCAGAGAAAATCTTTTCTTAGAGAGGACTTGAAACTAGTGATACACTACCTACTACAGAAACTTACAAAAATCAACATAGATTCTACCTTTTTCTTTTTCTTTTCTTAAATAATTTAGTATAGGGTTTACAGCGTCTCCCACTACACAGATTCTCCTATTTTCAGCCTCCCAAAGCGCTGGGATACCCAGTGCACTACCACGCCCAGTCTCAGTCAATCTCTTGCAGTACGCCCCGGGGGCAGGGCCTGCAATGCATATGTGGGGGCTCAAACCCCTGGCCACTGCTCTCTGCCTAAGCCGGTGCTTTATTCCATTAAGCTATCTGTCCGGCCCTCAAAAATCAACATAAAAAACAAAATTATTCTTTTTGGAAATGAAAAAATAACAAGAACAGGAACATGATGAACTCTGAGCCTGCCAGCCTACTTAGAATAAGTCTAAGAGGCAACTAGATAGAAGAAAATGGAAGATACATGTGAAATTTCTGAAACGATACCAAGCAAGGTAAAAAAATAAGACCATAAAGCTATAGGAGAAATCAGATCAGAAATAATATCTCAGGCAAAAAAAATAAATTTCCATAATCATAAATGAAAAATTTGAAAACTGAATTCATATGATTTGTTTAGTGAAATTCTGTATTTCATTCTAATTTTTGCTATATTTTATTCTGTTTAAAAAATAACAAGTGTCAACAATTAAAGGAATTGCTCAGAAAATCTAAAGCAGAAAGATTTAAAAATAAATGATGTAATGGGCCGGGGAGATAACTCAGGGGCACAAGTGCCTGCATGGCAAGTGCAAGGTCCTGAGCTTTATCCCCGGTTCCACAAAAAAAAAAAAAAAAAAAAAAAAGTTTCCATTGCCAGGGATATAGCTCAGTGGCATGAACATCTGTCTGACAAACACAAAGCCCTGAGTTCAATCCTTGGTTTAAAAAAAAACAAAACAAAACATGATGATAAGAAAAGGATGAAACGTGAAAAATCAAGATAGGAAAGAAATAGAGTACTTTAAATGAGATTAATCAGATATCCAGGCAATGAAAAATTTCACTGAAACCTGGCAAAACTACTTGAGTGAAACTGAAGACAGACTTTCACACCTTGAAAATAGGATCACAGCTATTCATCATAAAATGTAAGATGTCTTAAAAATAACAAAAGGAAATGACTCAACAGTTGTATAATTCAATTAAACAGAATGTAAGATGGAGTCTGAGCCTGGTACCATGCCTGTAATCCCAGCACTTGGGAGGCAGGAAACAGGAGGATCACTATGAGAAAAAAATGAAAAAAAAAAAAAAAAAAAAAAAAAAAAAAAAAAAAAAAAAAAAAAAA
>PVKN010033796.1:0-11960 GCA_004027915.1 Capromys pilorides
TTAGACTCTTAAACTTTTGTATTTGATTACATTTGAATGCAATTATGGAGGCTTGTAATATAATATTTTCTTTCTACTGGATGAAAATTACAGATATGTAATATGGGTTTACTTACCTGATTGCACATTAAGTCTAATACTTTCGGATAGCCTGGGGCATGGACAAAAATAAAAAGACCACGTTGTTTGGCTTGGAATGAAGTCAGGTATATCATAGGTTAAACAATTGCCTGGTTCTGAAAAAGATGGGGCTCTGACATAGAAGGGCTGTGACACATATGGCGTGCTTTGAAAAGAGAGGAAGAACGTCTTTGTATCCAGAGCAAAGGGGACACAACTCAAAATTAATGTGAAGGCCATAGTTAGTATCCAGAAAATTTCAGTTCATGAAGATTTCTCACCACTAAAATCTGAGTATAATGGGATGAGATGATGTGTAAAGGTAGGTATGTGGCCAGTTTGGAGGATCCTCCAACTTGGAGGATTTTTCAGGAAGCAACTATGGATTGGTTATCAAAAAGAAAAATCTAGGCCCTGAAGAGTCCTAAAATCTCCACTACCAAAATTTAGAAATCTTCAAGTAGAAGATGCCTAGAAAATTCCCTTAGTGGAAGTTATGGTAGCTATAGCATTCGATAATAGAAGAGAGGTAGGTGATGAAAAATGTATCTAATATGCCACAGGGGAAAATATTGATATTTACTGTGTACAAAGATCTGGTTAGGATTTCTAGGAAAGAAATACTTGAGAGAAGCAAAGGCTTTCTCGATCCTCACATTGTAGATTGAGACACTCGATGCCCACAGAAGAGCTTGTCATTGATGAGTGCTGGGAAAGGACAGGGAAGCAGTGTGGTCTGAGGAGCCCAGTTCTGGTTATGTCCTGATACACAGTGCTATGCTCTGTTTTCTCTTCAAATTGTATAAATCTCTCACCTTTTACTATTATACAATGCTATGACAACACAGAATCTGGGGTCGTGCATTTCTCAAATCATGATGCAGCATCTAAGCATTGTGTTTGCATATGCCTATTTCCACCAACTATTCCTGCATTGAATTTGAATTGAGGACTGACTTAAATAGAAGAAAATCTATTGATTTTCCTTTGCTTGGAAGTTGTCATTACTTGTCTTTATCATTTACGTATGCTGATATGGATGCTTTTTCTATGCATTTAAGGGGGTGAATTCTGCTCCTAAGGAGAGTAGAGCCTAAGCACAGTGTGAGTGAGTATTTAACAGCAGATTCCTCTTCAGAAGGATGGCATAGAGCAGGAATCTCTGGCAGGACAGAGGCCTCTGCACTCTGTTTTCATTATCATTTATTTGTATGACCTTGTGCCTATATTTAGAGTCCACTCCCCTGGAGAGATGACAGGAGGACATCAAGGTCGCAGAGCAGCACCTACCTAATTGGAGGAACTTGAAGGCTCTTGTCATCAGCTCAAGCAATAATCAACTGTGTGCCTGATAACATCGAAGGACAATTAGTCTTCATTTTCAACCAAAAGAACAAGATTACATGTTGTTTCCCTAATTATCTTAACTTTCTTTTCTAGAAGTTACCATGAATTTTGTATAAAGCCATACTTAGCTGCAAGTAAAGCAATGTTGGAGGGAGGATTCTGTAAGCAAGCAGTTCCAGAGCTATCACTGTGGTGTGCCATTCTAGTTTTCCTATTTTTACTTGAGCCTCTCTTGGCTTTTTATCATTCCTTTAAAATTTCTATTCATGGCCATCAGATCACAAGCATCACAGCTTCACACACAAGGAAGAATCATGATAGGGAAAAGGCCAGTTTCCCAAATAGTCTCAAATTCCTCAGGGAAATAAAACCTGACGTCATACCCCATAATGTTCTTTTGTATCTCACCATTCATTAGTGAGTACACCTAAGTCATTTCTCAGAAAGAGGCTGTAGTTTTCATGATGGACCAAAGCCAAATATAATTCCTGAAAATAGGAGACTAGCTTCCTTTTCCAGAATACACTGCTTAAAGATAAATATCTATACAAGAGAGTTGCACAGTCAAGCTGTGCATGGTCTGTGATGTGAGGTCACTTACGTGTGATGAGCATGTCATTAATGGTGACTACCATTGATACCAACTATGCATTCTATGAGCTCTTGTGGTGAGGAATGTTATCAATTAAGACTGAACTAAGTTGAGACAGCCAGTTCTTATTCTCATTGGTCACAGTTCCCTGCAACTCTAAAGTCGTATAAATTCATACTTGGTTACAGGCTGCCCTTTCAAATATTGACATAATCCATTGGTGAAGATTTATGATATCAAAAATGCCATGAAAAATCAAAAGATAAAAATAGAGCGCACAATAAAGAAGCCCAGGCCATTTTCTAGTCTCAACTAGACTGGGATTTTGATGTGGGGAAGCGTTTTGAATAAATATTTGCCCTATAAGAAAGAACAGTTCCATGGTGCTCTTTTGTCATAAATCAGAAAGATTGCTCTAAGAGGCCTCTTGACTTTAACAGATCCGGTTTGATGGGCATCTATATGCTCTTCCTTATTTACTGGAAGGAAAATTCAATAAAGAGCAAGTGGGATTTTCAGCAGTTCCATAAAACGCATGCTTTTTGTAGGGGAGAAGGTTGGCTAGGTTTTAATAAGGACGCAGTTGATAATTAGTTTAACACACACAGTCACATGTTACAAATACTTATGAGTACTTCTTGAGCCTCCCATTTGCTGAACTGTGGTTGATTTACTATCAGAAACATCATGCACAAGAGGGCATATACAGTTTTAAAATTGCTTCTAAAGGTAGTTGTTGGGTGTCTCAGAATTCATTTATTTCAACTTAAAGACATGGTTGAGGCCTGAAAAAAGACCATATTTTCCAGATGCCCTTGGCTTGCTTTCTCTTTGGGATGATGGAGTTTCCTGTTATAATTCAAGGCATCATACGTGAAGGCAAGGAAGTTAGGGAGCTACAGGCCAACAATTCTTTATGTCTCCATTTTTTTTCACACTTTTATTCATTTTAATAAGAAAAAAAGATAAAATAGCAATGAAACAATTTCAAAACAGGTTAATAAGACAATTACAATAATTAATCCATTGCATATTATTGTCTTCATAGTAGTTTTTCATAGGACAAGATGCAGACCTGTTATCTTGTCTAAACAATATCAATACCAACTTTTATTCTAGTGAACTAAGAGAAAGTTGCTGTATATCTACACTAACTCACTTGTGTATACATATATACTATTTTTCTTCCCCCACCTATTTTTTTTGTACAACAAAACGGTCCTTCATTTACACTTTTGTATCTGACAAGGTCAGTCAAATACCCTCAGGATTTATTCTTTTATTAATTTTAATAAGAAAGAAATAACAAGACAGTTCCAAAACAAGTTAGTAGGACAGCCGCAATAATTAATATAATGCATGTCATCATCTTCGTAGTAGTTGTTCAAAGTACAAGATGCAAACATAACTTTTCTAAGTACTATTAGTACAAATATTTTTTTCTCATTGAACTAAGAGAAAGTAGTTATATGTATAGTTCAATAGTCCATAATAGAAGTGGATTATCAGCAGTACTGGCAATATCAGAAGCTGTCGATTTGAACCCTTTACAGCTCAGCATATGAATATGGCTTTACTTTTTATACCACATGGTTAAACTTTTCTGCTGGATGGTTAGTACCCAGTTAAAGTAAGACCTATATGAAAAAAAAATGTAATTTTTGTATCTGACAAGGAATGTCTGTCATTTTGGTCTTCTAAATGTGTGCTACTTCTAAGGTCATATCAATTATTGCTATACCATCTCTCAAGTAAATCTTTTTTTTAAAGGTAACAACAGAGAATAAGAGACAAGAAAAAAATGCCATTGGATTGACCTCCTACAACTTTTTTTTAATACTATGGCTGGCTCAGCCTGCCCTGGGAGTGGGGCTGGCATAGCATGTGGTGCCAGGGATCTAACCACAGTCTCTACGCTTGCCTAAGCTTGCCTAAGCAAGCACTTTAGACTGCTGAGCTATCTTGCCGGCCCAACCTGCTACAATTTTGTATATGGTTAGATTCCTAAATTTCAGTGTGAAAATGTGTAATTGTTTTTTTCTTGTCATATTGTATAGGGATTTATTAGAATATCAATGCTTGATGGAAAATACTAGTTCCATGGTAACTCTAAGGCATTTGATATTTAGTAAGAGAATGAGAGTAAGCTCAAGTGCCTATGTTACTGAGTAATAATATCACTAAGCTTCTCTTCTGGAGGGTTAACAACTCAAGTTTGCAGACCAAAAAATTAGAGAAAAAGAAGGGCTACAAGGATAGCCAATATTTTGACCCTAGACCCTCAAGGTCAGTGAGGACTCAGGACACAAGAGAACCTGTGCTGTAACATTTCTGTTCAAGGATCATGGGACCACAGAGGAAAGGGATCGGCAATGTACAGTGTGCCTAAGGAGAGTCACCTAGGGAAAAAAACATTCTCTCAGGCATTCATAGAGAGTAAATTGGTCAAGCAATGGCCGTGACTCATCCTTATGGCTGACGCTGACAAATGTTCTACAAAGCACTGTACATGTTTCCATTTTGAGTGAATAAATTTTTTGGATCCAGGGTTGTCACACCAATCTGCATCCCAGCTTTTCTTTTTATTTGGAGAAAGCTACCATTAAGTCAGTAGTTGGCTCAAAATGTGCTGGGATTTGGGACCTTCCTGCCTGAAACTCCTGAAGTGTTGAGTTATGAATGTGATATATTTCTAATATATTTTAATTTAGAGTGGGATGGGATACTTTAATGTACAAAATGATTATAACTAGGGGCCGGGGAGATAGCTCAGGGGCACAAGTGCCTGCCTGGAAAGTGCAACATCCCGAGTTCAATCCCTGGTTCAAAAAAAAATTATTACTCTACTAAACAGTCATTTACAATAGATATTTATATTTAAGCATTTTAACTTAGCTGAATTAAAGTTGATATTGATTCTTCTCATTCTTAACAGTTATATCAGACTTTAAATTAACAAGCTCCTCGGGTTGGAGGTGGAGTTAATGAGTGGCACACTCACCTGGCCTATGATTGCTGGGGCCATAATAAGAAAAAAAGGGAGAGAGAGAGAGAGAAAGAGAGAGAGAGGGAGAGAGGGAGAGAGGGAGAGAGGGAGAGAAAAGCTCTGTGGAAGTGTCAAACAACTAAAAATCAGGAAAGTAGTTGAGCATACAGGGCAAAAATTTTAAATGGAAAATTCTCTCTTTTTATTATACTAAATGTCATAAAATTTATCATCAGTTTTTTTATTTATTTATTTATTTATTTATTTATTTACTTATTTATTTTTGTGCAACCAGGGATCAAACTAAGAAGCAGGGAAATGCATGTTTCCTATTGTGAAGCTTAACTTTGTCCAATTATTTCTCATTAGTACGCCACTGCTGTTTGTAAAACATAGCCCACCCATTGTGAAAGCTCAAGAAAATTTGATTGACAGTTTATTCTTGCTGTTTCTTAAACTACTGATATATCACTCAAAATTTTTAAATTAATCTTCCCTTTTCAGTTAGATCCCTCTTTTGAAGAACTCAGTTTGTCACCCACTCCAGCGGTTGAGTTTGGGCAGAAATTCTACCCCACCAACCTTCATGCTCACGTTGTTCTTGCTCTTTTAGTTCTCTTTCTTGCTCCAGGGTTGAATCCTACTTTCACCCTGAGTTTCCTGGCTTTGCATTTCCTTCCTGATCTGGAATTCTACATTCTATGCATGTTAGTTTATATCTGAGGATGGGGTGAGGGGCCGGAGACAAGATGAGACTTGTGAGTTCAGTTCTGATGTGTAACACCCCATCTGCACAAAATGAGGATAGGGGACACACAGTTGTAATTGCTGTCAGAAATGAAAAGCAATCATTTTTATAATTACTCAGTAACAATCTTTCTAGTGGAAGAATAACAATGGAGTCATTGACTGATGTTGTTCCCTGAGCCAGGACCTGGCAAGTGCACTAAACGGTACCTAATGACCTCAGGGAGTTAGCAACCCTCAAAAGGTAAGTAATTTACTTTTCTGTCCAGCTCATTGCTCTAAAAAGTTTTAAGCATCACTTTTTTCTTTTTTCTTTTTTTTAATCTCTAATTCTATGTGACGGGTACTCTGCCCTCTTGTGAGGCTCAGTGACCAGGAGGGAGCAAGGAGATAAAATAAGGGGTACAAATGCACACAGGAATGCTACAAGGGGACGCAGAGCAGCATTCAGGGTGGCAGAGAGAATGAGCTGGCAGGCGACATGGTGAGGATGTGGCTGAGACCCCAGATATGAAAAACAAGAAGTAGAGAGTGGTTGCAATTCAAGGAACAAGAATGACAGGGATGTTTGTTTGAGTCCTCAAGTGTCATTCAAGGAAGAAGCTTCTAACTCTTGTACACAGTGTCAGTCTGTGTGGCCATTCTGCCACCAAGAGGTTTTTTTTCAACTGGATAGAGATAACGCTGGTGGCTTTGGCATCCAGATGAATGCAATAGAATATTATTCAGTAGCTGTCTATTTTATCACTTGCCACACAGTGTGTGTTGTCCTTGTATGAGAAAAATCTCTCTTTTTTTTTTTTTTGGTCAAGAAGAATGCTCATAGACCAGCATTTCATATCATTTCTCATCTGTGAGGAATTTGTCACATTTTGGTGTAAAATCCCTTGTTGCCTTAAAGTTTTTAAGACCAAACATTTTATAGTTCTAAGGGCATGTTTGTTCTTGTCCATCAACCCTTTCTTTTTCACTTTTAGAAAACCATGTTTATTTATTTTTGTATCAGAATATGTATGACTTTCCTCTGACCTCCTTTCTCTTCTCCCAAGATAGTCTGAAGAATCAGATATTGGATCTCAAGAGGTTACCTCAAACTATTTTAGGAATGCAAGAAGAAAATGTTTGGCTAACTGTCTTCTGTTGATTCGCCCTGTGGAGTGGGCTTCTTAGTGATAACGGCACCTTACAATTCCAACTGGAAGGCCAGAGAGATGGTTGAAGAGATGTGGCCACGTAGGCTTATGGCAGGGTCATGAGCGCTCCACAGGTAGGAGTTTGGTGGTCACACTTAATTATAGGCTTCTTATCTTTTCTTCTCTTATATCTATTTTTCTCATATTTTTTACCTCCTAGTTTATACTCTAGGAAATTTCAAGATGATTCGTATCAAAAATATTTTCACAAGTATTATATGTAATCAGGAAGAATCTCCGTATTTTATTATCGGGATGCAATGTGCTGAGAAGTCACAGCTTTGGCCAGCTGCTTCCATTAGGTCTGTGAAGCCCGCTGAGATTGGAGGCAAAGATTCGGCCAAGTGCAGTCGAGCTGTGAGATCATTCTAAATATGATTGATTCTTTATGTCTTGTTCTCCAGCTCATAATTAAATATTATTAAGGGGGAATGTTCTAAGCAAAAGGTTTAGAAATTCAGTATTCAGGAACATTGAAAATTTGTTCAACATTATAGAACTGTCAAAGTTCGTATTGAGAAAGAGGCCCCAATGGCCACACTCTCAAATGACAGAAGCCCTTCCCCAAGAGCTCTGACCTGCAGAGGTGGGGTCTGGGTGGGGTGGTGGTGGCTACATAGCGGTCTTGGCTGAAAGAAACAGACCTGATTTTACTTTCTTATTGGTTCTGGTGCCCTTCTAAACCAGGAAGCTGCAAAATCATGTGACTTTTTTTTTTATCATATTTCTCTAAGAAGTGTCCCAGAATTAAGACAAATCTTTTGATTATTATGTGTGTGGCTTATTGATATCTGATTAGTTTAGGGTTCTGTTGCACCCTGATGTTTCTGCACTCTCCATGAGTGAAAATGCCAACCACCAAACACTGGACATAGGGCCCTGGGGGTTTATAGCCATCTAATGTGATGCTCTGCTGGGGGAGGCTGGCTGTCACTCACACAAAGAGATAGGGCGTCGCATGTAGAAAATCTCTTCGTGTAGAGTGCTTCGTAGTTGTGATATGAATTTTCTCACAAACTAAAGATTTCTCATGCTAAAAATACATTCCATCTGTAACCACTCAATTCCAATTTTAAGAATATAACAAAGAAATCATCTGAATTATTAAAATATTGTGGTCAAAAGGAGTTTTAATGCCAATCATGAAAGTATATAAATATAAGCTTTTAATTTTCAATGATGGACAATATTGAAATGAATTTGTAGAACTGAAATGTATTCTGAAGATAAGGCACCCAAATGATTATCTAACATAAATCTATTAATTTGTGTTTTTCATGTATTTGGTGTAGGGTCTCACTATGAAGCTCAGACTTGCAGTGATCCTCCTGTCTTCAGCCTCCCCAGTGCTGGGATTACAGGTGTGCACCACCACGCTAGGTCTCAGCGGCTGGCTCCGCATTCCTGTGGTGAGACTGGTGCTACACGTGGTGCCGGGGATTAAGCCCCCATCTCTGCACTTGCTTAAGCAGGCATTTAGTCAGCTGAGCCATCTTACAGGCCTCATAAGTCTACTAATGGCAATAAAATAAACAACCTAAGAATATATGTGGTAACATGTATTTGCAAGTATAAGGGCATATACATACACATATGCATATGGTGAACACAACACATTCATTTTATTCATTCCAAAGATAGTGTAAAAATATATAAAAAATTATAGTGAGCATTGTATAGTATACTATTATATTTATTCTCCCTTAGGGATTTATAATTGGAAATATTGCTTAGACAAATAAGCTCTCTGCAACAATTTTTTTATTGTTAACATCTTGAGCATTGTTGTTCTTCTTTTAAAGACAAGGTCTTGCTAAATTATCCAAGCTGGGCTTGAATTTATGATCCTCTTGCCTCAGCCTTTCATCCTGTTCAGAGTATAAGTATCTTTCACCATGTCTAGCCTTGGGCATTCTATACATTAAAAAAATTTTGATGAGATACTTTTTTGGACAAGTTCATATCCTCCTCGTATCAACCGCTGTAAAGCTTTGGGCTTCATGTTTCAGGTGATCTCGGTGAAAGGGAAGGAAGCTACACTCTCAAAACAAACCTGTCCTAGTGTCACCTAAGTTGGAATTTTGTCAGGATGGTGAATGAGCATATGCCACTTGCACGCTAGCCCTTTTAGCTCATGTATTCTGCTGCTTTCTTCCTTGAGGAAGAGATGCAAGACAGATGATGAGGAGAGGAAGGGCAATGTTGGATGAGGGCAGCAAGAGGCAGATGGCGTGGTAGGAAAGACAAGAATCCCACCAATCATAGCAGCTGTTTTGCTTATTTGAGCTGAATAGCTAATAAAAATAACTAGAGCTTCAACAAAGCAAGGGTAGTTCATACCATGGAAACTGTGGTCTGTTTCTTGCATCAGTGGGAGAACAAGGGTCCTGAGAATTCCTTCAGGGAATGAAAATACCAGTAACACGCAAACAAATTTATAAAATTTTGTATGTCATTGTTGGATTCACCATACTGTTTTGACAGCAACCCTAAAACTGTAATAATTTTGCTGTTTACATTTTAAAAACTCAAGGCCTTGTTGTGCTAATACAAAACCTATAATTACACAAGAGAATTGCATTAAGCAGCGCTGGTTCTATGATGGTCTAGATAACCTACTACTACATACTTTGGAATTCTACTTTTCTTGGGAATACGTCCTCTTTAAATGGAGATGTCTCATAAAAAGTGCAGATTTCAATATTTTTTCATCCCCATTGAATTAGGGCAGAAGTTAATTTGCCAAATGAAAAGCTACTGTCATCTAACATGTTGTACCAAATGAACATACACATGGAGAATAATCAGAAAAAGAAGGCCCCAGCTTTGCAGCAGTGCTTACGTTTCTGTCTGCCTTGAGGATGCACAGATTGTTTTGTTCTAATGGCTTCCAGCCATCTCTGTTGCACAGCATAGATTCTCAAAGGGGAGAGCAGATTCTAGTCCTCTGAACGCCTATAAAAAAGGAGTTGAAAAATGCTGATTACGCAAATGCCGTTGGTTTATTCTGTCTACTTCACATTTGTGTTTGAGTCACTGGGGAACAAATATTTAACTGTTGGAGTGATTGGGCGTTATCTAAAATTTGGATGAAGTCTGGAGCAATTCTATGGATGCATTTTTAAATGACAAACAGAGATTTATTTTACAATGTTCCTTGGTAGAATTGCTAGGGGAGAAATTAAGTCTGTTATTGGAAAATCATAAGTCCAACTTATCACTACAAACTCAGATAAAATTTTGGAGTATCTGAGCTTTCATTTGCAGAGGGTTGGCCTTCGTCTGTATCCTCTACTGCTGAATTTGGAGCAGGAAAATCAAGGTCAAGCCATATTCCTCTCACATAGCTACTGCCAGGTCTTCCTGTGAGCAGTTTGAGTTTCTGAGCCTTGGTTTCCTTATTAACGAAACAGAGGTCTTAATTGTCCCTTCTTATTCACGAGGCTGCTTTTACTGTCATCTATGGCAGTGAATACTAAAGCATTCCCTAGCTGCAAACAAAAAGGAAAATTTATTCATGGCTTAAAAATGAATTCAAGAGCATTTAATAATACATTTTATAGATATTTCATGAAGAAGAGGGCTAGAATTCTGATTTAGTGTTATACCCAAGCATTGACAATTAAAAAATTTAAGCCTTCGTTTTCACACATGTGAGGTGGCTTTCACAGTTATCTTTGCCTGTCGGGTGACCTGGGGGTCAAATGACCTCACATCTATAAAAATATTATCTAATGTCACTGTTTTTGTCATTATGCTTCAAAATTCCTTTTCTAGTGATCGGCAGCTAGGATGATTTCTACCACATGAGGACCTCGAAAAGCCTGACTTCATAGCTTCATGAGAGTATTTAAATTACATCACACTGCAGATTGATCCCCTTTGGGAGCTTCAGCTCTTCCAGGAAGAAGTCAGTAGTTTTTAATCATTTTCTCAAAGTGCAATGGCACAGTAACTTAGGTTATATTACCTGTTTCCCAAAGGTAGTTCAAAAAACACAGTCACTGACCAATGACGTCGCTGGAGTCGGCAGCAGGTGAACCCACGGAGCAGAGGCGTCTGGGTGGAGACAGAGTGGTGCCACTTCCAGGTCAGGGGGAGGAGAGCTGCAGGGTTGGGGTGGATGGTGAGGAGAACCAGCTTCCAGCTTGGGATTTGACACCAAAACTGAGCTTTGTCTTCCCTTTCAGTTTTTCACTTGAGAGAATCAAAGGACTTCATTTATTCAACAACTTCCATGTTTGTTCAAGTCTAAGAAATCTGTGAATGCCTGGGGGAAAAGGCCTCTAACGTTTATCTTATTGGTGACTACAGGTGAACTAGAAACTAGGTATTTCATGGGGAGCTAAGTGCTGCTCAATAATGTAAAATTTTTCTATTATTTTTATTCATGTGAATGAGAAAAAAAAGATAAAATAGCAATGAAACAGTTTCAAAACAGGTTAGTAAGACAGTTACAATAATTAATACATTTCATATTGTTGTCCTCATAGTAGTTATTCAGAGGACAAGATGCAAGCATGATATCTTGTCTAAACAATATTAGTACAAACCTTTCTTCTCATTGAACAAAGAGAAAGTAGCTGTATATCTATCCTAATTATCTTATCTATACATATATTTTTTCACAACAAAACTGTCCTTTATTTATACCCCCCTTTTTTGTCTTGTTTAAATTTTGATCACAGAGCATTCACTGTTCTATGCTGCTTAGAAAGTGATGGCTATCTATTTTGGTGGTATCCGCTTGATAAGAAAAAGCCCACATAGGTTACAAAAAAACCCCACCCAGTTCTAGAAAATAACTTAAGTTCTGGCAATGTGATTTTCAGAATATGTATTAGTGAAAATAAAACAGAGGTCCTCAAGTTCACACTTTTGGAGTGGAATATTTTATTTTATGGTGCTTGCTACTCCTAAATCATGTTAAGTCTTTGATAACAAAATACATAGCAAATGTATTAATTCAAAATGC
>PVKN010033797.1:0-11960 GCA_004027915.1 Capromys pilorides
TCTGAGTACTTGGGAAGGTGTAAGGAGAAATTCTTGAAATACTGAGAAGTTCCTCCTATGAAATTGAGATTTTATTTTATTTTACTTTATTATACTTTATTTTATTTGCAGAAGTGGGGATTGCACTCAGACCCTTACTCTTGACAGGTAAGTGCTTATTTTATTGAGTGATCTCATCATGCCCCTAAATTGAGTTGACTGCATGACAGAAATTCCCCTTTTCCCAAGAGTAAGCATGATCCACGGTTGTGATCCTCCCTGCGTGTGAGCAGCCAATTCTGCTACTGTCCTTATTCAGTGAAAGTTACTTAGTTTGGATTTACTATTTGCCACTCCCTCATTCTTAGAATACATTCTGATCTGTGTTCTAAGCAATATAACAGACATTTTTTCTTGATTTCAAACTCACAAAACTGAGAATGTATACTGCTGGGAGCCACAGGAAGCCAGGAAATTGGACAAGTGTGTGTAGGTGGCACTAGGCCTCAGTGCCCAAAGCAAACAAGCTATCCCAGTGTTGAGAAAAACATCCTGTCTGGTTCTGACCAACTATTGCTGGCTAAGCAAACTTATGTCATGTGATGCAAAATTTGCAAAAGTAAAAAGGATCGTTTTTGTGTGCCCTGAGTTAGTCTTGCCCATCAGGCAGACTAGTGACCACCTAGTCCAGCTTTTTGTCTTTCTATTTTTCACGTTCCTATCACTGTGTCTCGCCAGGGTTGAACAATTCATAATAAGACCAAAGGATCACTACATTTGATGCTTATCTTAGTTGCTCTTCTCTCACTGCCAGGACAAATACTTGATACCCGAAATGACAGAAGGAAAGGTTTATTTATCTCACAGTTACTGGAGGTTTCAGTCCATATTCGGCTGTCTCCAAGGCTGAGTGGTAGATGGCAGAGGGCAACAGTTCATGACAGCAGGAAGGCAAAATTGGTAACAGACGCAACCGACCAACCAGGGCAGCAGAGAAGAACCACAACCCTGTGAGTTTGTCTGTCTTTATGTTACATTCAGGCTCTCTGCTTTAGGATATCCACCCTAAACCACACCCACAGTCCCAGCAGTACTCAGACCCATAATCCCATCGGTACTAAAACACATAATCCAATTGGATCATGAGTCAAGGTTCAAGCTCTAGAAGTCCCCTGCCCCATGATTGCATGAAAATTTGGGGAGACAACCAGATGTAAACTATAACAGTACCCAAAGAGGGACCCTGGTATGAGGTAAGTGTGAGCGGAGGAACCACTTCCAAAAACTGTATACAAGGAGGGGAAGTGGAGTGGTTAGAGCCAGCAGTAGCCTGCAGAGCTGTGCATTGGTGCTGGCGCACTAGGTGTAAAACTCGGGGATGGAGGCTCATTAGGGTCAGCAATAGGCTCACTAGGTCCAGAAGAGATAACGGAGCAGGAAGAGAGAAAGAGGCTTAGTAAAAGCTAGCAGATTTGATTACATTAACAATGGGAAAAAGTTCCCAGACCATAGGTGTTCACAGATGTATATAAATTTTTTTTTTGGTTTTTGAATTTGTGTTACTTTCTAAGACTACCATAAAGGACTTAGTGTAGAGTACTGTTTTGAAATCAAGTCCCAGGAGGATAGAGCAAATGTACAACAGGTAGAGCATAAACCCTCTAGCTTTGTTCAATTAGCTGACAAAAGAAAACTTTCTTTTAAGTCATGACTGATGGATTCCAACCAGCACAGCACTGCCAGGGGGAGGCGCACCAACTGGGCTCCTGGAGGCCTTTGGGTTCTGGTCTTAGGCAAACCCAGCTGGGATTCCCCAGCTGCCTGCCCATCTGTTTGCCTTCTCCAACCACAGAGGCTGGTGCATGCCACCAACTTCATTTCTGTGTGCCAGGTGCTATTAAGAAGGGTCATGACTGTGGTATCCTGTGGCCTTGGCACTGGCTATGCATGTTGCTGGCATCGCAAATTTGTTAGGCTCAAGATAGTGTCTATGGTTAATATCTGGGCAAAACTGAAACACCCAGTGGGTTTTATGGAGCCACAAGCTGCAATCCTGACCAAGGTCGCACAGGAAAATTTCTTTGAGTCACAGATTAAAACTAAGTTGTAGGTCTCCATGAATCCATGTCTTTTAAATTCTTAAAATAATTAAAACAAGCTGTTGCTACTTATAGCTCTACTGTTCCCTTTACATTAGTTTAGCAGAAATGCTACAACAGACTATGACCCCAAAGGAGTTGAAAGGAATAGCTAAAACAGGTTTGAGTGCAGGAGACTATTGTGGAAAGAGAATTTCTTTATATATAGCAGGAAACAGGCAAGAAATGGGTTTTACAACTTTTAGGATACCTTTGGTAGCACAAATATTCAACTGACCCTTACATTGCAATTATGTAGCCAACTAAGAGCTCTACCCTTAGGGCCTGGAGGAAACTCCCTTATAAGAGCAAAATATTCATTCACTTGGCTTCCATTAGTCAAGGCCTAACAAATCTTTCCAAGATTGTGCAGCAGGTTTGTTACAAGCTACTGAGAAGATTGTCAGTGCTAGGCAAGCTAGCAAAATAATAGTTCAATAGGTGGCCTTCAGAAATAAAATAAACAATGTTGTTAATGTAAAAGACACTATTAAATTTTAAGGTCTACAAAACATGGACATACAACAGCAAAAAAGGAATTCCATCAAATACATACAAACAGCTAGGAAAGGACTAGGTCCCTTTCATTGTCCAGGTAGAGATATCCATACTGGACAATGGAAGGGACTCTGTCTACTACTATTATTCTGGGGGAGAGGGTATGCTTGTATTTTTGCCGTCAATGCTGAGCTTCCTATTTGGGTAGCAGAATATGCTGTCAGGCTCCATCATGAAGCCAGATCTGGAAAACAAGTAAACAAGTAGAAGGCCAGGTCCAGCCAGGGACCTACTGAAGGAACTAACAAAATGGAAATCTAAGGTCTAAATGGATGATAAAATATATAAAGATAACTGAAATAAATTTTACTAAATATACAGCATAAATATTATTTAGAGATGAGAGATTTTATTTCTTCAATAATTTTCTGATAAGAGATTTCTTCTTGTTGACAACTAACAAAATCTGACTAGTCTATTTATAAATTTCATTAAAAACTTCTGCAGTATAATTACTATAAGTTAATCTGGCAGGATATATAGACTTGAGTGCACTCATAATTTTGTAAAGATGGTCATTTGTGTGTACTCTGTAGTTGTGTGTGTGTGTGTGTGTGTGTGATTCTGTAAATAGCTTTTTCTGTTTTGTTGTCATTTACTTTTTTTTTCCTTTTTGCTGATATGTTCACAATACAACATGGGATATGCAGGCTTGAAAACATGCTTTTCTTAAGTTACCAGCTGGTCGAAGTCATATCAAAATTGATTTATACACAGTTTATCAAAAGATTTAAATTAATTCAGGAAAAAGTCCTTAGAAAAAATAATTTAAAATTATTGAGAATCCTATGGATGAATAAGAGGTGTGGCCAACCTTTTTGTTCATTAATGAGGGGCTCCCAGTAATCTCAGTAGTCTGTTAAGAGACACCCTCAATAAATAAGTCACTGGTTTAAAGATAAAAGTCTTCAAAAAATATGAGTGGGTTTTCTTCAAAAACGGTTTTGGTATTCAACTAAAATGAAACAAGGGTTTGCACATGTATATGGTAACCCATTATTGTTCATCTCATGGTGTCCTAAATGTATCCCTGATTCCAAGTCTGCAGGTCCTCTACAATGTTAAGGATCGCTTATTATGATAAGACTTTCTCAAACTCAAAAAAAAAATGGGGGAAAGGAAGAAAAAGCCTTGTGATAAATGCCTCATTTAAGAATAATTAGGTGAAAAATTCTTATGTATTAGATGAAGTAGATTGGTTAAAAGTGTTATGTTATGTAAAACAAAAATGTGAGCATGTCATAAAATGTCATAAGGGGATTGAACTGCGGTCCCTGCAGTTGACTAAGCTTTCCCAAACAAGTGCTTTAGACTGCTGAACCATCTCACCGGCCCAGAATAAACTTTTCTCCTTTTTTGTTTTTTTGTAGGACCGGGGTTCGAACTCATGACCTTCCAATTGCCAGGTAGGCACTTATGCCATGGAGATATCACTACTGCCCAGTCTTGCTTTAACTCGACCTTAACCATCCAGCAGGAAAGTATAGCCATGAGATATAAAAGTAATCCCATACTAATATGCTTAGAAGTAGAACGCTTAAGTGAACTACAATTGACAATTACAAATTGTTCTAAAAACATACTAACATTGTGGACTGTTGGTCTATATAGGGTTGGTTGCATTACATTAAAATACCTACAATCTTTGGACAGATATCAAGTTTAAAAAAAAAAAAAAGGTTCCTTAAAGACTTCTCCAAATACAGCTTCTCCAACTGCTATAAAACACCCACCTTTGACAAAACAATACAAGAAGGGGGGATATGTTGGCAGCCACAGGAATTCAAACACTTGATCAAGAGTGTGTAGGTGGAACTAGGCCTCAGTGCCTAAAGCAAACAAGCTACCCAGTGCTGAGAAAAACATCCTGTGTGGTTCTGGCCAGGCATTACTGGCTAAACAACCTTGTGTCATGTGATACAAACTTTGCAAAAGTATAAATAAAGGATCATTCTTGTGTGTTAAGTTAGTCCTGCCGATCAGGCAGACCAGTGACTACCTAGCCCAGCTTTTCGTCGTCTTGTCTTTCTCGTTGCTACTGCCGTGTGTTCCCGAGGTTGAACCATCTGCAGTAAGACCAGCAGATCCCTACAGTAGTCGTCGTTGTGGATCCCTAACATAATTAAGACATTCAGCTAACAATCCTGACTGTGAGACATTCCATGACATACTTGACTTACATATTTTAAATGGGTCAAGACTATGAAAGATAAATGAAGACAGAAGCGACTGCACTTTGGAGAAGACCTGACCTGGCAGTTGGCCCCCAGTGTTCTCCCAAGATCAGGGGTACGGCACTGCGCTCTACCCCAGTGTGCAGGTTCCAGATGTAAACTGTGATATGCTCACCAACCACAGGAGACTCAACAGGTGCTGGAGATATGATTGAGGAGAACAAAGGGTTATAAAAATTCTGAATAAACCAATATCAGGTAGCCAAATTGAAAATGTGACAAAAAACTCCACATACACAGGAAAGTTTAATCACACCCATCTAAATACACCAATACATAATAGAGGAAGTTATGAAATTTGATGTGACAAAGTACAAAGAGTCATATGATATTTAAAACAAAAACAACTATCTTGAAAAAATATTTTTACAAAGTTTGATGACAAATGATACTGCAGCATTACAGTAAGTATTTGTAGTGATTATATGAGGACAGCCAGAGAAGTCAATGGAATATGTTAGTGTCAGACATTAAGCTGTAGTATATATTCAGCTGATTATTCCATGTTGTGAAGATATGAGGATGGGAGTAGTTGGCATTCTCATAGCAGATGGACTTGTATCTCAAAGAACATACATGGTGGACACAAAATGCAGATGGAAAATTAAGAGGTAAAGCTACCCAAATAGTATAGAGGGGACACAAGTCTCTGGGGTAAATAAACAATGGATTTGAAGATATGACACCAAACACAAATGATAGAAGACAAAATAGGTTATTGTGCAGGAAATCTTTTTCAAAAGCATTCAACATCCTTTGTATGCAATGGGCAATGAACAGTTAGATGATAATGGAGTAGGTTACTCAGGTAAATGGCAAGGAAAAGCTGACCAGAATGTGTAAAAATTGTTACATCTCAAGGAAAAATGGAGAGTAAATATATTGTAAGTGGCTGCGGAGATAGCTCAGAGGTCTTACGCACCTGCTTAGGCAAGTTTCCGCAACCTCAAGGACTGTAGTTTGATCCCCAGAACCACATGCTGCACCAGCCCTACCACCAGAGAAGTCTTAGCAGGCCATAAATAAATAAATACAGACAGACAGATAGAAATAAATAAATAAATTCAGTTTAAAATGAAAAACCAGCTTGGGCTATAAAAGTGAACTGAACTCCACCCTGAACTGCATGGCGAGACACTGTTTGAAAAAAATCTTCAAAGCCATCCTCTCTAAAGATGCATATTCCAACTCAGCCATGAGATTGACAGAAATGTAAGGAAACATTCATATAAAATGCTACCTAGGCCACTGATATAGCTCAGTGGTCTAAAGTGCCTTCTTAGGCAAGCACACAGGGACTGATTCAATCCCTGGCAGCACATGCCACACCAGCCCTGCCACCAGGGTGGACTGAGCAGGCAAAAAAAAAAAACAATACTCTAACTGAAAATGGGTAAACCTTTTGAATAAAAAACAATTCAACATATCTGTGATAAGCAGATGAAAATGTTTGTAATGACATTAATCTTCAGCTCAATTGAAATCAAAGGTATAAATTATACATTGAAAAAATTATAGGTTTATTTCTCAGAATTATTTTATTAACTTTAGAAACACAAAATGTCACATTTTGCTAGGTATCACATAATGCTCTGAAACCTTCACTGTATCAGTCCTCAGCACTGCCATTTACAATGGTGACTATGGCAGCCAAGTGAACTTGGAGATGAAAATGAAGAAGGAGAAATTTTTCTCTAGTGTTTGTAGGAGGTGTAGATCCAAGAGAATGGGCCCACTACATATTGTGTGTGTGTGTGTGTGTGTATGTGTGTGTGTCTGCAATGCAGAATGAACGAGGACCTGGCTGGCCCTCACCAAGCAGTACTCTATCACTGAGACACAACACCCGTCCCCTGCTTGCTTTTGTCTTTGTTCTCTTTGTCTGCTGAGCTTTGCAATGCAGAATGAATGAGGACCTGGCTGGCCCTCACCAAGCAGTACTCTATCACTGAGACACAACACCCGTCCCCTGCTTGCTTTTGTCTTTGTTCTCTTTGTCTGCTGAGCACTCACCCTGAAAATAAGCTGAATTTTGATGAGAAGGCTGAAAAGGGAAGCCAACGGAAATCTAGAAATCCACAAAATTGTGAGGAAGAGGTGCTTTTAAAAGGGATTTCTTGTAATTCTTTTTTGAATTTTGTCTTCTTGAGACAGGGTCTTTCTATGTAATTCATGCTGGCCTTCAGCTCACTTTTTAGCCCCAGCAGGTCTCAAACTTCCAAAAATCCTCAAGCCTCAGCCTCCAAAGCACTGGGATTATAGGCATGTGCCATAACTCCTGGCCTTACAATTCTTTATGAACTTAAAATGCTACCCAGCCTCTCCAATGGCATGAGTGTGAACATCATTCTCATTAGGAATCCAAAGACTGACCTAACAGGGCCCAGACTGACCACTGCATGACTTTGTGGATCATACGGGTTCCCTTACAGCTATGAGCTTTGCTGCTATAGCATGAAAACCTCCACAGACACAGAAACCAATGAATTAGCCACATTCCAATACAGTTATGGAACATATGAAACACTCACCATTGGATGCACAAAGTGTGGACCTTGGGCAGCTAGCAAGAAAAGCATGTGACGGGGTCCACCTCAGCCTGGGTAAGCAGCAGGGTCTCTTCAGGCAGGCAGTGTTCTGTGCAGACACTTGGGTGCTAATTGCTGTTATTTAGTGAGGGAGGTAGTTGCTGACTTTTGAGCTAAGGTGTCACTCTGCAGTCCTGCTGGGTCTTGTACTTTCACTCTGTAGCCTAAATTGACCTTGCTCCTCCTGCTTGATGAGTGCTGGGACTGGAGTCCTGAGCCCTTCACCTGGATTGCTTTAAGCTTGCAACTAGAGTGATCTAGAGAGATATATCAGTAAAACAAGTGCTTGCCTGTCAAGTGCAAGGGCCTGAGTTCAGTGCCTCGTACTGAAAAAAAGAAAAAAAAAAAAAAAACTCCGCATGAATATATCTCAATTCAGTAAATATAAGAATGAATTTCATGTTCATTTTCCTTTAGTCAGTGCAATAACATGAAAATTCTTCAGACATAGTAACGGAAGTACAAATAAAAAACTTAAAATTAGGAAACACGTATTTCGACTCGGGGTTTCAGGCAACTGTCAGTCTTTCACTGCCCTGGGCCTTTGCTGACATACTACAGTGCCTGTTGGACTTCATGTTTGAGCAGTGTGCTCACAGCAGCTAAGACAGAAACCAAAGTTTGAGAGCACATGGGGCTGTGTTCCCCATAACCCCGATGCCAGGTCCTCAAGGGATTCATTGCTTCTCCGGATTGCACCTCCCAGATGCTGTACCTCCCAGCAGTGTCCAGGCTGAAGTTCAAGGATTCATGCTAGGGCTTTGGGGTCCTTTAGGATCTATGCTCAGTGCTACAGTGGCTTGGAGGTGGGCATTTTGCACGGATTTAAGAAAGGGTTCCAGGGGCCAGGCATATCCTCTGCAGCACAGCAGCAGCCTGGCAATTGGAAGCTCTCGAGATTGATAGGTGGGACAGGAAAAAAAAAGGTGCAAATAAATTTTAGAATCAAGTGAGTATCAGTTTCTCTGCCAGAGAGGAGGTGTGCCGACATGTTTAACATGAATAAGTTCAATAGCAAAAGACTTAGGTTTGTGTTCTTCTATTTCTTCCTTGTAGAGACTCAGTACATGTGTATAAAAATAGTGCTACATCTTTAAAGTGATGGATGGACTGGTTTAACTGGTAATCCAGAATGTGTGCACTGTGTTAATCACTAAAGATTGTTGTTGTGTCAATGAAGATTGTCTTCGAACTAGTTGTAACCTTCATCTCTACTGCATGTCACAATCAATAAGTCTTTTGAAAATGTCACGAAGCAGTGCTTCTTACACAGAATTTCATCCAAAGTTATGGAAAAAAATTTACTTGTGTAAATAGTGAGCTTCTCTTTATAAGCCTTTAATAGCTGTGAATGGGAGAGGTAAGCAAAATATATCAACAAATTTATTCCCAATAGTTTCATCTGCGTTTTTACAGGATGTGTAAATATACACCCTGGATGAAACTCTAATGTAATTTAGAAGTTTTATATGGACTTGTGGTAGAAAGATTTGTACTGCTGTTTTGGGGACACTGATAGGAAATTTGATGTGACAAGGTACATAGAGTAATACGACATTTAAAAGAAATATTTTAAAATATATTTAAAAATATTTTAAAAAGTTTGATGACAAATCATTCTGCAGCATTACAGTAAATGTAATTATGAGGACAGCCAGAGGTCTCAATGGAATATGTCAGCATGAGAAATTTATCTCTAGTATATACTGAGCTGATTTTTCCCTGGGCGTGAAGATATGGGGATGGGAGTAGTTGACATTTACAGAGGAGGTAGATTTGTATCTCAAAGAACATACTTGGTTGCAACAAAATTCAGCTGGAAAATTAAGAGCTAAAGCTACACAACTACTATAAAGGGGACACAAGTCTCTGGGGTAAACAATGGATTTGAACATATGACACCACAGCACAAATGACAAAAGACAAAATAGATTAATGTTCTGGAAAAGTTTTTTCAAAAGTATTCAACACCCTTTGAATGCAATGGACAACCAACAGATAGATGATAATGGAGTCTGTTACTCAGGTACATGACAAGGAGATGTTGACCAGAATGTGTGAAAGATTGTTACATCTCAAGGAAAAAAATAGAGCAAAAAATATTCTCAGTGGCTGTTGTGATGGCACAGTGGTCTAGAGCACCTATTTAGGCAAGCTTAGGCAATAGCAAGGACCGCAGTTCCATCCCAGGCACTACATGTTGCACGAGCCCCACACCCACGGCAGGCTGAGCTGGTCATAACATAAACAAACAAACAAATAAGTAGTTTTTTTTTTTTCCCTAATGTCCACCATGGGCTACAAATGTAAGTGCAACACCAGCCTGAACTGCATGATGACACCCTGCCTAAAAAAAAAACAAAAAACAATCTTCCAAATAATCCTCTCCAAAGATGCATGTTCCCACTCAACCATGAGACTGACAGAAAGTTAAGGAAACATTCATCCAAAATGCTATCTATGGCCAGTGAGATTGCTCAGTGGTCTAAAGGGCCTACTTAGGCAAGCACACAGTGGCTGGCTCCATCCCTGGCACCACATGCCACATCAGCCCTGTCCCCGGCGTGGCCTGAGCAGGCAAAAAAAATGTGTAGCATAACTGAAAATAGGTAAAAACTTTTGAATAAAGAAAGAATTCAACATTTCCATGGTAAGCGTATAAAGAACTTATTAATGACTTTAATCTTCAGGTAAATTCAAATCAAAGCTATAAAATATACTTTGAAAAATGACAGATGTATTGATCAAAAGTATTTTATTAACTGTAGAAACAAAATGGCACATTTCTCTAGATATTATATAATGCTTTGAAAACTTCACTGTATACAGTTTGTAAGGTTTACATCATTTTAAACTTCATATTGCTGAAAATTTATGTTTTCTTTACATTCAAAAATTGCTTTCAGGCTTATTTTCAAATGAAGTAACCAAAACTGATTCTTTAGTGTATGTAATTAAACTTACATGCTTGTCTACTAAAGCCAAGAAACTAAAGATCATTAACAGATTTGTGGGTTCTGAGGCCTTTAGAAGGTGTAAGGAGGAATTATTGAAAGACTGAGAAGTTCTTCCTATTGAGTTGAGATTTTGTTTTATTTTGCTTTACTATATTTTATTTTGTTTCATTTGCAGAACTAGGTTTTGAACTTAGATCTTTATGCTTGACAGGCAAGTGCTTATTTTATTGAGTTGAGTTTCCTGCGTGACAAACATTCTCCTTTTCACCTGAGTCAGTATGATCCATGATTGTGATCCTTCCTGAGTGAGGCCAGCCAATTCTGCTGCTGTCCTTCTTCAGATAAAGTTACTTAGTTTGGATTTCCTGTTTGCCACTCCCTTATTCTTAGAATATCTTTTGATCTTCTGTATTCTAAGCAATATAACAGTCATTTTTTCTTACCTTCCAAACGAGAAAACTGAGAATGTATACATCACTGTGGATCTCTCACATAATTAAGGACTCCAGCTAATAATCCTGAGTATCAGACATTCCATGACATAATTATTTACACATTTTATATGAGTCAAGGCTATGAAAGTTAAACGAAGACAGAAGCGACTGCAGTTTGGAGAAGACCTGACCTGGCAGACGGACTCCAAGATGGCACCCAGGGGTCTCCCAAGCTCAAGGGTACGGCACTGCACTCTACACCAGTCTGCAGGGTCTAGATGTAAACTGTGATTTGCTTACCAACCACAGGAGACTTTATAGGTCCTGGAGATGTCTGCCTGGAACGAGGGGTTATAAAAATTCTGAATAAACCAGTATCAGTCTAACTCAAAATGTAATAAAAAACTCTATATACATATGACAATTTAATAACAACCATCTAAACAAACCCATGCATAATAGAGAAAATTAAAGAAGAAATCAAACTATATCTGCAATCAAAAGAAAATTTGAACACAATTTAAAGCAACTGTGAGATTCAGAGAAAGCAGTCTTCAAGGGAATTTTACTGTAGTAAACTTGCACATTAGGAAAAGAACTAAATAACATAATAATATACTTCAAGCTTCTAAAAAATAACAGAAAGTCAAACACAAAACCCAAAAACAGGAGAAAATATACAGAGCAGAGCAAAAATGAACATACTTGACATTAACAAAATAATGCAAAGATTAATGAATGAAACAGTTGCTTCTTTGTTAGATTAAATAAAATTGAGGGAAAAACCTCACGGAAAGTGAGGCTCAGTATTATGAAGCCAATTATGTCAAATGCATTTATTCAGTTGGTAAATGTTTAAGTATCTTCCCATTACATATTCTTATGTATTTAGGGGGAAAGTTCAACTATCAAAATTATATGAACAAATAAAGGTTTTGAATAGCTGAATAAGCTTAGAAAAATAAGACAATCTCGGGTAGTACATGGTACCTACATCTCAGATTTATTAAAGCACTTTCAGTAAGTGTGGAATGGTGTTGGCTTATGCTACAAACTACATTTAGATAAACTG
>PVKN010033798.1:0-11965 GCA_004027915.1 Capromys pilorides
TGATTTTCTCTGCTTGCTTTTTTAACTTTTAAACTGTAATTCTCAAGTTCAGACTTGTGTAGTTTTTCTTGCATCTTTTCAGCATGCAGCGCAGCTTCTGTGTATCGATCCTGTGCTTCTTCCACCTGATTCAGTTTATTTCTTCGAGTCTTTAATTCTATATGTCATGCTCTTAAGAGAAATTTCAAGTTGTGGATTTGCTTCAATTTCTTGATCATATTTTTTTCTTAAAAATTCTTTAATTTTTTCATAAAACTGATCATTTTTTTCTCATCTTGTTTTAAAGTAATTCTTTAATTGCCATGTTTTCTTTCTTGTTGTATTTTCTCATGTTCTGTGATTTTACTTCTTCTATTTCTGTTAGCTCCTTCTGTAGGCCCCTCAACTTATTTTCTAATTTTTTAATGTTTCCTTTGCACTCCATTCTCAGTTTTTCAGATAGCAGCACAGTATCTTCATACTCAGTGTAAGGTGACTCATTATCTTCTGAGGGCGTTTCAGATGGCTGAAATAAGTCATCAGTATCATCTATAGCATTTAACTTCTTGACCTTTCTCTTTCTGTTAGATATTTTCTTTGTGGATCTTCTTGCATCTTCATCTGTGTCATGTAACTCGCAGCCACTCTTCACTTGTGGCAGAGCACTGGAAAGGGTACAGGTCTGGTCCACCCTGAGGAAGTCACAGATCCTGTGGAACTCTGCTGCTCATGTTCATTCTTCTGTACTTTACTGAAAGGCAAGGCAGGCTCATCAGTTTGCTCTTTTATTAATTCACCATTTTTCTTCTTTTTTTCATTCAAAGTATATTCCAGCGATTGTTTTAACTCAGTAAGTTTGTTTAACTATCCCTTGTCATCTTTAGAAGTTTGTAGAGGTTTCATTGTGTTCTTGGCTGGCTTCAAGACAGGGTGGCATGGCAGAAGGGCATGGCAGAGAAGGCAAGCAGCAGCAGAAGAAGGTAATAGCACCTGTTTTTAAAAAATTATAGCTGAATTTTTTTTTTTCATGGTACTGGGGATTGAACTCAGGACTTTGTGCTTGCTAGGCAAGTATTTATTCTACTGAGCTATCTCCCTGGCCCTACCCTATAGCACCTGCTTTTATTTTAGGAAAAAGAGTAAATAATGTATTTAGTATAGGGTCTGCAGGATCTTGCTATGTAAATAGGACTTGTAGTGATTCTCCTGTTTTCAGCCTCCCAAGCATTGGGATTATAGGTGTGTGCCACCACACCCAGTCTCAGCCGCCATCTCAGCATCCCCGCCCGCATAGCACGCCTGCAATCAATCTGGCCACTGCACTCTGCCTAAGCCGGCACTTTAGTCTACTGATATGGCTGGCCCTCCATATCTTCTTGATATGGTCATAACTTCCTCTAGTGCTTCCTCCTTTGTCATTTGTATCTTTGAGCTACTTGTTTTTTTCTTTGCTATGTGTGTTCAAACTCTTACAAAAAGTATGTCTGATTAGTCAATTACGTACACTGCCTGGTGGGCAAATCTTTCATGCCAGGGCTCTTCATCAGTTGCTGGCCAATCTGTAGATTGGCTACTCCTTAACAAGATACTCTGCTTATCCTGTCATTTGTGATCATGGTGACAGAGTCAGTGGCATACAGTATGGCTCTGAGCCCAGCAGAAGGAATTTTTTATGAGATTTAAAAAGGACAGTGGTAGAATATAATAAGCTAATACTGTATATATACTTCTTCCCCTTTTTAAACGTGATAGGAGTTAGAGACAACCTGTGGTCTTGACTGTTACTTCTTTGCAGTATCAGTACTCCTCATAAGGAGAAAATGTGGCAGTAGTCCCTGAATCAGTATCTGCAATTCCTTTTCTGAACAGCTAGATGCCATTTCTATTTTTAGCTTAGTAGAGTCATAGCCTAAAATTTTCATTGAAAAAAATCCATTTCATTTCCTTTAGTAGCATGTTAGGTCAGTCTGTCAGTTGCTACTATTTTTTAGATACCACAATTATGCTACACAGTTCAAGTTGGTAATTTAGTAAATAAAGGATTATTCTTGCTCTTCTACTTGTGTTTTTGGCATTAGAAATTACTCTGCAGTAGCTATTTTATGTCCTGTCATTTATTTCTTAAACAGTCACTGTCAAATATTCATCCTGTATCTGGCATTTTATTCATTAAAAGAAAAATAAGAATACAGTAGTTAATGCATGGATGTTTCAAGGATCATCCGGCCCTGAGTTCATCCTGCTTATTAGCAGTGTAATTTGGGAAACTATGCTGATCAGTGATTTTGGTGTTACAATGATCAATGCCTTTTTCAATTTCAATTTTTTTCTATAAGGTGATAATACTAGAAACTACCTTATAGATAGCTTATTATAGAAATATGTGAGCTTAGTATTTACGTTCTAACAATATCTCATTCAAGTAAGAGCTATTGTAGTGATCATTGAAATTGATATTACTAGCAGGGCATGGTGTGTGGTGGTGCACGCCTATAATCCCAGCACTTGGGAGGCTGAGGCAGGAAGATGAGTGTGAGTTAGAGACCAGCCTGGACTACAAAAGTGAGCTCAAGGCCAGCCTGAACTGATTGCATAGTGAGACCCTGTCTCAAAAAGACAAAAAAAATTGGTATTAGTTTGCTGCTGAAATATTTTCTGGCAATTACTTTCTGCTTCTGTTTTGGCATTCGATGTTCATTGCTATTTTGTTGATATTAATCTCACTGTTTAATGAAAAGTCAGATATAACACCTTATAGAACAAAGATACATAGCAGTTTATTAAGTTAGAACATACCTTTATTTTATGAATCTTTAATCTACTCGAATTCGATGCCTTTTTTTTTTTTTTTTTTTTTTTTTTTTTTTTTTTTTTTTTTTTTTTTTTGTAGGCTTGTTACTTTACTGTTCAATAATTCACTGATTTGTTTTGATATTTTGGTTTCAAAAGATTAGTGTATTATTGGGCAATACATAGTTTTGAGTATTGAAACTCAGGATCTCTCTCTTTCTCTCTGTAAACATTAGGCTCTGAATAGAAGAACTTAGAGATTACAAGCAAGAATTATGTCTTGTCTTTGTGTATAATGCTTTGCAGTGTCCTGTCACTTAGTTAAGTGCTAGGAGAATATTAAAGAAAGCAGGAATAGTGTATCAGTTATCTTCAGGCTTATCAGTAGTCCCTGTCCCCAAGCTGTCCTTGCTTTTGCTCATTTTCTTCATTGCATCTCTGAAACATAGAGCTTCTCCACCTGTGAGTTCTTTATTTATGTTACTCAGCCTGTATTGGCTGCATCTTTTTGTGAGCCTTCGGGCTTCTGTCGTTGTTAAGTAATAATGAGTTCAGATTCCTAGCAGCGGTGTACTGGCTATATTAATCCATAGTGTCATACTGTGTAGGTATGCATTTAGTGATTTTTGGATAACACTTTTTAAGATATAACTTTGTTTAATTCATGCCAATTGCATTCTGTGAAATGTAGCTCACTTCATCTCATTAAACCAAACTTACCTTCTCTTCAAACTTGTTGGTCCATCATGTGGTCTCTTACTTTTCACCCTACCCTCCCGGTTACCTAACTAATTAAAATCCTGGCAAATACTGTGACTTCTTTTATATTCTACTTAATCAGTGCTCGGTACCTCTCTTGTCTTGCCTCTGAATGTTTTTTATATGTGGTTCTTTCTTGCCATCTTTTCCTTAAGTGGTATAGTATAGATTCATAGTTCTTACCTTCACTATTGTAAGCATCCCAGTCAGTTAAAACCTTTTTAGATTCTGAACTGTCTCCCATGCTGTTACTGGAACTATCTTCCTAAAGCACAAATCTGTTTTTACCATATTTGCTTCACTGATACACTCATTCTTCCTCAAATTAAGTGCCTTCTCTGAACTATGTTTCATAAACCATTCCTAATATCTAATACAACTTGTAATTGTACTGTATTTGTGGCACTGGTTTGTTTAATGTCTGCTTTTCACCGAAGAGATTTATGTAAGGGACCAGGGAGCTATGCAAATCTTGTGCCAATCTTTGGGACATAGTAATACTTAAAAGTAATTTATTGACTGATGAAATGGATGATAATTTAGCAATGCAGGAAAATATAAAAGAGATAGGAAAGGCAGAAAAATTACAGGGCCCTACAACCTTCCTACATTCTCACAATGACCTTTTTCTTTGTGCCTTGAAATGTTTCCCATAAGGTTGAGAATCAAAGGTAAATCAACACTTATATTACCCCACACTCATACCTTAGTGAATCCTTGACTTTTTCTAACTGAAAGATGAAACTGTTTATGAACCAAAGTATTTTTAGTGTCATACTTGTCTTACAGAAGCAATTTTCATTTCTGTGGAAAGCTCAAATCCCTAAATTGTTGTCTTATTATTTCTGTGCATTTTCTCCAGAAATCTTTGAGAAAGGTGACTTTTATATTTGGGGATGGGATAATTGTATCTCTGTGGAACCTGTATTTTCCATTAGGTCAGAGGTCTCATGTGGAGCATTCTATATGTAATTTCCTATTTAGCATCTTAAGAGATGGTCTATTTAAATTATTTCATTTGACAGCAGCTTCCCTAAAGTGTTAAAAGCCTAGAAACAAAATGTTAAATGGGAACCTTTGCAAAAGGTACAGCTTGCTTTCTCCATAAACTAAATTTGTTCATCAAGCATCGTAAAGAAAGATAAACTTGGGGCATTTGTAGGAAAATGGATGCACTGATACTAGCACAGGTAAAGGACAAAGATGAACTAATTAAGTCAAGAATCAGGAAGAAAGTAGGCTAACTCAAGAGACCATTTTCAGGTAGAAAGAAGCCAAGGATAACTCTTGTATTTCACTGATAACAGCGAAATCAATCAGATACAGAAGCTCACATGGTTTTTCTTATATGACAAACCCAAATTATAAACAGGGTAAAATAAAAGATAACACAAAGTAGGCAGCTGAATCTTTCTCCAAGGGGAAAGAGATTGGAAAAAGGGATTAAGGTGTTGTTATATGCCATTTCCTCACAAGAAATGTAAACATGTACTGCAGACATTTACTAGTAACAAAAAGAGGTTAAAATTGGAACATATGTAATGAATAAATGCTAATGAATGCATGAATTTAGTTCATTGGTTAAAGATAATTGGTCATTTAAATTACTTTTATCTGAGGGCAGGCCAGATAGCTGACTAGAGTGCCTGCTTTGGCAGAGCACAGTGGCTGGGGTTTGATCCCTGTCATGCTGTGCTAGCCCCACCCCCAGGGCACGCTGAAGCTGTGATTGAGGATGGGTATGATGGCACACATCTGTAATCCCAGAGCTTGGGAGGCTAAAAATAGTAGAATCACTACAAGTCTAATCTGTAATGTAGTGAGACCCTAAGACCCTATGGACCCTGTACCAATAAGTGTATCTATATCTATCTGTCTGTCTATCTATCTATCTATCTATCTATCTATCTATCTATCTATCTATCTTATCTATCTTATTAACCCATTTATTCATCCATTTATTCATCCATATTCACTTGAGCAACTACTTTAGCAAATATTGAGGATTTAAAGAAAGCAAAAGAGTGCTCTCAAGAAGTAAAAAAATTAGATTATTTTCATGTCTTTCATCTGAGATACACATTCAACTATCGGATATTTTCTTGTGCTTGTTTCTTAGTCACTATCAAAAACCATATTTCCTTTTATATTCACTTTTCTTATAAAGGTGTCCTACCTTGTTATTCAAGCTAGAAATACAAGCATTCTCCTTGGCTTCTTTCTACCTGAAAATGGTCCCCCCCCCCCTCCCCGACCAGAGTTTGAACTCATGACCTTGCACTTACCAGGCAGGCACTGTGTCATTGAACTATCTCCCTGGTCTTGAGAATGGTCTCTTGAGTTAGCCTACTTT
Source organism: Capromys pilorides (assembly GCA_004027915.1). Taxonomy (NCBI): domain Eukaryota; kingdom Metazoa; phylum Chordata; class Mammalia; order Rodentia; family Capromyidae; genus Capromys; species Capromys pilorides. The sequence continues at coordinate 5,882 of PVKN010033798.1, forward strand.
CTTCCTGATTCTTGACTTAATTTAGGTCATCTTTGTCCTTTACCTGTGCTAGTACTGATAGCTTTCTAAGAGACCCTTCCTCCACTTTGCTCCAAGAAGTTTGGTTCATCACCCTGTGCTTAAAGTAGAGTGACTTTCTGAAGTACAGGTTATCTTTTATTTGAAATGCTTGAGCCTAGCAATATTTCAGATTTTAGATTTCTTTTGAACATTTGCATTTACTTGAGATGAATTGATGAGGCAACTCAGGTCTTAAATATGAAATTTATCAATGTTGCTTATACATCTTCTACACATACCCTGAAAGTAATCTTATATAAGCCCTTTAATGTACCTGAGTTTTGACTGTGATCTGTCAGATAAGGTCAGGTATAGAATTTCTACTTATGTCAGTCATTTCATCATTCAGGAAGTTTGGATTTGGGAATGTATCTGATTTTGGATTTTTGAGTTAGGCATGTTCAGCATGTATTTTATGCAAGTTACACAGTTCATTTGTTTGGTACAGAACTATATGACTGTACACTATAGAATCTCAAATTTTATCATATGTAGATAACATAGGACATAATTAAGATGCATATTCTGACTCAGTAGGTCTGGCGTGGTTCCTAAGACTTTCTGGTTGCAACAATCTGTCATGTGTTGTCTGTGCTGCTGATTAGTGATCCACATTTTGAACATTAAAGACAGAATTCCCTATATTTTTAAAGATTGTCCTTTTTAAAAGTGTGGAACACCTGTATTTCTTATTTCAAAGTAGTTTTGGATATTGCCTTCCATTAAGGTTTTAACACACATAGAAGGAACCATCAAATATATGATAAGCCTGAATCTGAAAGTAATTTCTTGTTTTTGACATGTCATCTGTGGTCCTCTAAGACTCAATAAAGACAAATACAGGTAGAGCAGGTTATCTGTTTAGATATCTTATTGCTTTTTAAAAAAAAAAAAAAAGGCTTACCCCTCTAAAGATTGCATGTACTTTATTTTTAGTATAATACTATTGGAAGTCGATGTTTATTGGACTTTGTGTGCTATTTTGGTTTTGAATTAGCTATTTTTGAAATACCTTTTGTTCTTTTTGGTACTGAGAATCGAACTCAGGACCTTATATTTGCCAGGCAGGTGCTGTTCCACTGAGCTGTATTTCCAGGCCACTATGTCTTTATTTTTCAAAAAATCTGATTTACTTTTGTGTCCTCTTTTGTGATATATAATTTGGTGTGTTCAATGTAGTGATGTAGGGCCAGGGAGATAACTCCGTGGCATAAGTGCCTGCCTGGCAAGCACAAGGTTGTGAGTTCGAACCCCAGTCCCGCTGAATGAATGAATGAATGAATGAATGAATGAATGAATGAATGTAGTGACGTATAGAGATGAAAAGTAGATCAGATTTACTGAGCTAAGCAACAAGAAGCCAAGGGCTATGATATATGACAGGAACTGCTGAGACTACAGTTAATTTGGGGGCTGTAGGTGGTGGCAGCAGGTTTGCTTACCTTAGTGATACATAGGTGGTGCCTTAGGCATGCAAGCGAACTGGAACTTGCTAGGTCAGAGGTCGAGTTAACCTTTCCTAGCCTCTTGAGTGATGCAAGCCTTTATGTCACATGTTAGTTTGTTACTTGTAGGACCAGTTGTGTTTGAAATGAGGCATTTGCCTTTTAAAGATTGAACATTTGTTTAAACTTTATAAAAGATGATTATTTAAAATATCAGGAAAAATTGGTAATGAACAGGTTTTTGTTTTTTTTTTTTTTTTCTGTAGATCTTATTCAGGTATTAGAAGTCAAGGAAGTTGTCTTGGTTGGCTTCATTAGAGATACTGAGTTCTAGCTTTGGGCTAGGCAGAATTCAGTGCTAGGATTACAGGGGTAAACCAGTTTTTCCTTTCAGGTACTTTGGGAGAAGAATACTTTATAAGGAAATAGAAGTAGAGTATGCATTAAGGCACTCTGAGCATTTGGGAAAGGCTTCTCATAATTCCTAGACTCATGCTTGAGTTTTGAGAGACGTGAACAATGTTTCCAGAAAGTAGAAACACCAGACATAAAGATTAAGGGAAGGAATATGTGAGAAGGCAATAGCCAAATTAAAGTCATCTTAGGCATCAAGTACCTAGTGTGAACTATGTTTTCAAGATAAGGAGTAGCTGTTGAAGGATTTTAAATAAAGATATCTTCGCACTGAGACTGAATTACAGCAAGATAGGTAAGATTTGTGGTGGGAAACAATTAGAAACCATTGTCAAAACTTTAAAAGTGACTGGGCTTAAATTCAGATAATGAGCAGGAGGCTATAAAAAAAGATATAGATATAAATATTATTTTGAAACAGCATTTAGTCCCTATTCCTCCGATTAAGGCAGGGAACAGAGCTAGTCAGGAGCCATTTGAATAGCAAGATCCTGATAGAATCTGATAGCAGACTCCTGACAGAATCTGTATGACAGACTGTGTATAGCCAGACTATCCACAGTCTAAAGGGGAAGAAAGCTGCTAGTAAAGGTTAAACAGGTGATTAAATTATATTAGTTTTACTTTGTAAAACTGTACATTGTCACCTGGTAAATTCTTAATTAGTAAAAGGTAAGTTTTACATTGTCATATATGTTCATCTGGTCCAAATTGGTTCTTTTTTACCTCCTTTCTGAAGAATAAATCAGTAAAACCTTTGGTGATCTTGCCACCTAGACAGCCATGAGAATTTAAATGGAAAATTTTGTCTGGTTAAGACAGAAATGAAGCAGCCTGTGCACCCCTTCCCGACCTGTGGTCCTTAGGATATATGTGGGTGACTTTTGAGGAGTCAGGTCTGCTTGCAATTGAGAATGCCGATTTAATGCAAAATGTGTATATACCTTTTGAGGTAACCAGATTTTTTTAATTAAAGATCTGCCTTTGAAGGAAGAAATTGTCGGTTTCAGGAGACTGAAAATGTGTCAAGTTTCAGTTGAGTAAATTTTATGGGAGTTATAATCCCTAAAAATTTAAGTCAATAATAGAGATGCTGATATGCTTGAATTTGAAGAGGATAGCTATAATAAAACAACTTTTTGTTGTTTCTGTATGATCTACAGTAAAATGGAGTGGGTTGAGGATAACACTGCCGTTTTGAAAATATTCTTGATATTTGCTCCTAATAATAGATATTAGCATAAAAGTTCATCACATAAGTCATGATGCTGTAGTACAGAGCTGTGGTATCCCTAGACTTACTAATGTATACTTCAAACCTTTTCAGTTTAAACAATGATTTTTTCTCCAGTAAACCTCTATATAGATTTATTCAGAAATTCACTAATACATTATTGATAAAGGTAATTGTGTATTTAGGTGTTTGAAGTATTGTAATGAAAATGGACAGTAGAATAGATTTTTGAAATACAGGCTTTATACACTGAGGTCCATTTGTTTAGTAGCCTTGATACATTTTTTTTTTTTTTTAAGTTGAATTGTGCTTAATTTTTTTTTTTTTTTTTTTTTTTTTTTTTTTTTTTTTTTTTTTTTTTTTTTTTTTTTTTTTTTTTTTTTTTTTTTTTTTTTTTTTTTTTTTTTTTGTCTTTTTGAGACAGGGTCTCACTATGCAGTTCAGACTGACCTTGAGCTCACTTTTGTAGCCCATGCTGGCCTCGAACTTGCATTGATTCTCCTGCCTCAGCCTCCTAAGTGCTGGGATTATAGGCATGCGTCACCACGCCCGGCTTGTGCTTAAAAATTTATCAGAATGTTTTGTCAGTTTGTTACCAATAACAACACACACACGATTTACTCATATAATGAATATAAAGAGTTTATATTGGTATTTTACTGAAAGTTAAGTGGTCATACATTATTTTCATATTTACAGTTACCAACTCACTAAAAGGTAGAAGATAGGTGTTTTTTTTCAAATATATTTTTTCATGTAATAAACTCCATACCCTCCTTTTCATCAACAAAACTCAGTCCATGCTAGTAATGGAAAAGTAAAACTGTTTCCTCTTGATTTCTTGGTTTTGTGATTTCTGGGTGGAACTGACTCCCTCAGTCTGAAGGTTGTTAAGAAATACTATTAGGTGCCTGAAAGAAAATATAGGAAGAAGCTGGCAAGCGTTCTGTGATTTTTTTTTTTCCCATGCCTTGGGATCCTGCCCTGTTAAACAATTAGATATATATGCATGTTCTATTTTTTTTTTAAATTTTTTTAATGTTGATCTTGTATTTGAGCCTAGTCAGCCAGTTTTGGTAAGAATACCAGCATGTCATTACACCTATGTAATAATCTATTCTAGCTATGTAGTTCAGGCTGGTGTTGAGTTGACTATCCCAGGCTGTAGCTCAAACTTGTGGCAGTCCTTTTGCTTTGGCCTTCCAAGTGCTGAAATTATAGGTATGGGCCACCACGCCCAGCAGGAACCAATGTTGAAAAAAAGATTTCTAATATTAGAACCAAATATGGCTCAAATCAAATTCATAATACTCACTACTAGTAGTAGTCTGTGACCGTCCTACTAGAAATGAGTTCCCTAGCTGGTTTCTTTACATTGTCCATGTTGTTACTATCACTTTGCATATTCCACAGACATCAGAATCCTGTTTCATCTATGAATCTTGTCTGATGACCTTGAACTATCTCTTTACCATTTAAATTTTATGTTCGCCCTTTGTGTTACTGAATTATTATTAATTGCAGAGTCCCTATGATTAAAGTCTAAGCCCTTGGAGACTCAAGACTAGTTTTGCCTTGCAGCTTATAGTGAATGGACCACAAGGCCTGGCCCCATTCTTTTTTTCTGGCAGGGTGTCATTGAGGTTTGGTTTCCATTGTGTTCCTCATATATCACCTTTCCTGGTCTAAGCCTCCTATTGATCTCTTGTTCCTTGGTTCTGTTAGCATCTTCTGTTTAGAAAGATAATAGATAATTTTAGGAGACTCAGGATAATTCTATGAGAACAAGAGAGTGGATTTCTAGCACTTTTCCTGCCTCAGTACCCATTTTTTTAACAACACAAAAATTTACCGCTTTATATTCCCCTTTTAATATATTTTCATTTATTAAGATGTTTGGAGACATAGACTTTTACTTGATATAGAATAAAAAGAGAAACATTGCCTAGCTTGCACATCAAATTTTTTTCTCAAGACGCTCATGCTATTTTTATAACCTAATGATATTTGCACAGGCAGAAGTATAAAATGATTATAATATGTAAGTCAGTGCAAAGTTACTTTATTTTTTCATCTGGCATTTTGTCTATATTTTGTTTTGAGCCATAATTTTATGTAGATGGAAAATCCAGATGTGTAATGTAACCTCATTTTAAATGGAAGAAAACTGTGATAAATGATTATACAAGGTCGTATCATAGGTATTGCAGTCAACCAGAATTAGTTATTGCTTAGACATTATTTTGATAGGTAATAACATGTGTATTTGAAAAAACAAAACAGCATAAAGAGGTGTACTGTGAAAGGTAAGTTTTCTCCCTACTCAGTCTCTTAGGTCTCCATTTGCTCCCTAGAGGTAGGCAGTTACCAGTTTCTTGGGTGCTCAGAAGCTATTATATGTATATGTAACCAAATAAATGTTTTCATTGCCCTTCACACACATGCTGGCATATTGTGCATTCTTTTTATGTACCCTGCCTTTTCTACTTGTGTAACAATATGTCTGAAAATTGTAGAGTCCCGATAATTTAAGTTTTATTTCTCAGTTCATGAACTTTCCATGTTACCGTACCATATCATTTAGATAACTAGTCTGTATTGACAGAATGAACAGATTATTAAAGAATTATTTCCAAGATATCATACTGAGTACCTCATATTGAACATAAGTATTTCACATTTCTTTAAAAGATCATGGTCATATAAGAGATTATGACAAATTATGCTCAGGCTAAAAAGAGAATTTTACATAACAGCCTGATAGTTATATAAAAATAGGTAATTAGGACATCTACATTTCCATTTAAGAAAGAAAAGTAGAGATATTTTCAGGGAAGTCATTTGTCTTTTTATATTTGTGTTAAAGTCTGTATAATATGTACAAAATAATTTTTTTTATTTTTATTTTTTTGTGGTACTGGGGATCAAACT
>PVKN010033799.1:0-11960 GCA_004027915.1 Capromys pilorides
AAATGCCTGTTCTTGAATACCAAAAACATGACGACAGTAAAACTCAAACGAGATTGTGCAAGATTATTCCAAGATGTCTGGTCAGAGTCATTTGGAGATGAACACAATGAGCAAGCATTGTGTATTCTGTGTAGTAAAAGTACTTTGTGTCACATCAAGTTTCAGGTGGCACTTTGATAACAACTGCCAAACTTGTTGAAACGTAAAAGTGTTTCTTGAATGGGAATGGGGAAATTTTCTCAGTGCCTTACTTTTTGCAGCTATCTTTCTAAATCAAGTCATCCCACAGCTAATAGTTTTCAATTTGCATTGTATCGCAAAATATGTAACCCCTCTGAGGATTTTTATCAAAATGGCCATGCTGTTCAAGATTAATTCCCTTTTTCATCATTTCCCAAACAAGGATAAAATTATGCAGTGCCTTTCTAGTTTGCCACTGAGCAGAAATACTGTAAAAGTAAGTTCTACTCTAGCAAGTGATAGCAGCTCACCACTGACTTAGAAAATTGAAACTGTTAACTCAGCATGGTTGGATAAAACAGATAGGAATGATGAAAGGTAGCAGGAACTTTGTGGTCTGCTGTTCTCATCTGAGCGAAGAGCTTGTGAAATTGGTGCTTTTGCCTGGAAGATATCTCTAGTGCTATGTGGGGGCCTTTTTTTCACAAGAGCTCACTGAAGACATGGAAGGGGAAACGAGACTGCATGCTGTCCTCGTTGCACGGTAGAATAATCACAGGAGCAGTGATCAAGAGTTACTAGGCTCATGTCCACGCTGCCTCCATGGGCTCCAAGAGGCCAGGGGACTCACATCAGGTCCATCGAGCTGTGTGAGAGTGGAGCAAGAATGCACAGAGCCACCATCTTCCCAGGTGTTGTGGATTCTCTGTTGTCCCAGAATGCGCTGCTCTCCACGGAGAGTCTGCACTTTGTGAAGCTGAGCCATCTCTTCCTGACCAATTACTAGGGAGATTTTTAAGACTGGAGTTATAGTAGCAATGCAATATAAGGTGTATTGTGACCAGACATGCAAGATTAGCTTTGAAATCATATTCATGGGCTGAGGAGATTGCCGCATGGTTTATGAATCTGCCTAGGAAGCACAATGATCTGGGTTGGATTCCTAGGAGGAACAATAATGGCAGACCACTGAAACCAGATGTGGTGGTATATCCCTGAAAGTAATCACAGCACTGAAGAGGCTGAAACAAGAGGATCACTATGGGTCCAAGCTGTACCAAATGAATAAATAATTTCAAATTTTAAAACAATATTAGGTTTAGAATTAATTATCACATGAAGACATTTTAAGTCACTTGATGTAATAATTTTTGAAGGGAATTAATTAAGAAATAAGTATCTGCTGAAAATAATGAAGATGCTGCAATCCCACTCATATTTCATAGGCAAAGATCAGAGGCTCGCCCCAGCCCAGAAGTTCAAGACTGCTAGGACAGTGCAGGGAGGCCTCATTGGCTCACAATTATTGTGTGAGTTCTGGCGAGCAATTTAGAAGAAACTTACTTTGAATAGGAAGTTTTCTCAGACAAGAAAGTCAAAAAACCTATGTGAAAAGGCAACATAGACAATGACTGCATACTTAAAGGTTGACGACTGACTATTCTAATCATATTCTATCGATAATGCCCTTAAATATTCAACAAAAAACCATTTAAAAAGGGTAGCTCCCCCACCCATTGTTGTTGTTGTTCCTTTGCTGTCTTCTGTGCCTCGTGTTGTGGCCTCACCACCCCATATTGAGCCAGCTGATTATGGACTGACATTTCTCCAGACTCTTTCCATGAAGGCTGCAGAAGAGGCACTCCTAAAACTTGAATTTAATGCAGACGTACAGGGCAGGAGGGCTGACCTCAAACTTTCCACGAATGGCTGCACTTTCCAGCAATGTGTGATCCCACAAACTGACATGTGCAGAATCAGATTGCACGGAACTTTTCTCCAGTGTTGGGGTTGAGATTAGATCATTCAGTTAACAGCAGCTACCAGAACTCTTACTGGTAAAATGATTAAATAGCAGAACACTTGCAAAGCTTCTTCCCTGGTGGCATGTTGAAATATAAATGACTGGGAGTACTGGTTTAATGAATCTAATCTCAAATTGGTTTCTAAAAATTAAAATGTATAAAGCAATTCATTTGTGTATTTAGGACTTGAATGCCTATGTAGTAAATTTCTTGTGTTTGAAAAAGTGTAGATTTTAGGAATATCTATTTCTGTAGCTTTTGACAAAAAAAGCAGAGTCATACTTAAGGGGAAAAAATCTCAAGATATCTTCACACAGAGTTGAGAGAAATGGGGTCAGAAATTCATTTGAAATTAGAATATTCCACTTACCATTTGACAATCAGGAAGCAGTTTAAATGATTAAAAAACAGGAATAGGTTTGGGGAGATGGTTCAGTGTTCTAAAGCGCTTGCTTGGAAAGCTTAGGCAATTGCAGGGTCTGTACTTCAATCCACAGCACCACATGGTGTGCCAGCTCCACCACCAGGGCAGGGTGAGCCAGCCATAAAATAAATTAAGAAACAAAGAAATAAATAAAAATTAAAAAAGGTTATAAAAATACAGGAATAAAAAAGAAAATAATAAGAATTTCACAGTATTTATTGTAAAATTATATTTTATAACCTATTATTCATATTACCAGATCTATAAAATTGAAAAATAAAATCATGTAAAATTGGAGGAATAAAAAAAGAAATGCAGAAGAAATTAAGAAAAGGAAACAGTACAAACAATTGCAAGCAGGAGACAAAACAATTTAAACCATTAACTGCTTGTTTCCAAAGTTTTGCAGAAGTGCATAGTACAGTTCTACATGCTACCCTGCTTACACACATAGATAAACTTCTGCCCTGTACTCCCTCTCCTGCACTTCTCCTCAACTCAGTAACTCTTTCCTTTTGAGGAAGTGCATTCCCTTTTACCAGTATTTAATGCACCCTTCACAATCCATTCTGCTCTTTCAGGTTCTCACACTAATGAAACTATATGATGTTTGCACAAAAGGTCTGATACATTTCACTTTGGTATATGAGTCATGGGTGTAATTAAAAAGAGAAATATAAACTATTTATAATCAAAGGAAAATGTATACACAACTTATTAAACTATAGAGTGCAATGAAATCTGTCTAAAAAAATTTTGTGGTAGTAAATGTGCACATTAGGAAAACAGAAAAAGCCCAAATTAACAATATTACACTACACCTCAACTCACTAGGAAAAGAACAAGTCAAGTCCAAAGCCAACAGAAAGCAGGAAATTATAAAGATTATATTATAAATTAATGGATTGGGAATGAAGAAATTAAGGTAAGAATTATAAAGTTTAAGTGTCACTTTCAAAATATGACAAAAATTAGTAGTGCAATCATCTGAGGTATCCTGTGCATAACATTACCTGATTTTTGAAGGTCCGTCTTTATGTCTTTTCAACTTTCCCTCATCTCAGTTGTTTATTTTAATGAGTTGCTTTCCATTGTGCTACCTTTGAGATTTTATTTTTGCAGGTTCTTATTCTATGAATACAATATGATGTTTACTTATGTGGATCCAATTTATTTCACTTATAAGTATGCTCTCTCGTTGCATCCATTTACCTATAAAAGACTCCAGTAATCTTTCTTTAGAGCTGAGTAATAACACCCTGTATAAAAAACCACCACTGTTTATCTGTTCCTCAGTTAATGGGCCTTTGTGTTGTTTCCAAGATTTAGCTACAAAAAAATGGGCTGCTATAAACATGGCGGAACATAGATCATTGTGGTATGATATTTTCAGTTTTTCTAGAAAACTACACGAGATGGGAATACCTGGAGTGAGTGGAACCTCAAATCCTCATTTTTGTGGATTCTCCACACTGATTCATTTTGGAAAAGTTTGTAATGAACTTCTTACAGTGCTGGTTGTGGTGATGTAGAGTGTTATTTCAGCACTCAGGACAATCTGGTGAGGATTAAAGAAAGTCCAATGTCAGCCTGAAGTATACAAGAAGATCTTTTTATAAAAATAAAATAAAAAAATAACAGCTTGTTGTACTGAACAGAATCTCAAGAACAGTGCTGTCCAATCCCATGCAGCCCCTCTCTGCTTTATGAATTAATGAGGCTTAGTTTGTGGTTGCTAGAAAACGCAACATCCCTTATAACATATGGAACATGAATGTCTGCCCCATCTCTCCTTCACCATTTAACTCGGTAGCCTCCCTACTGAGATAAGAAGCCCCTGACAATTCTAAACAAGCCTAGCTTACTCGGAGCCAGTCTATTCACTGATGTCTGACAGGTTTTAGACAATGACTGCAGACTGAAAAACTGGGAGAGAAACTCAGTGCATATCGGGGGAAGGGACTGGAGTGGAAGAACAACCTGATGGTAGTAAAGAAGTAAGCAATCTCCAAAGTGCATTAGAGAAATTATCAGGAGGGAAGGATGGTGCACATCTCTGCAACCTAAAATATTACCAAATGAGCAAGAAGGATAGAGAAACGTACACATATGGTAAAGGCAGGGGGAGGGACTCAACAGAATGTACCACTGAATGGGGGTGCCCTTAGAAACAGCGTGGAGAAAGATCCTCTCCCTGGAACTGCATCCATGAAGACTGAGCACAGCTAGATAGAAGAGGTGTGAGACCAGCCCAGGAAAGCTTTTAGGGCTGCGAAGTAAATTTCCTCTTTCTCTAAGCATATAAAGTGGGCCTCATCATCCCCACTCCCAGCCATGGACCTGTCCAGCTGGTGTTGTGTGATGTCAAAGACCCTCTGCCCACCGAGGGCTACCATTGGCTATGACTTCCTGAGCCAATAAAGCCCCAGGGCGTGGCCACCTTGCGGACAGCTATATAAAGAGAGGCCAGGCCCGGTCACCACAGACCACAGGAAGAGAACCTCCTAGGAAGAATGGCACGCTACTCAGAAGGGAGATTCGGACGGCCTAGGTCTGCTGGAAAATCCAAGAGACAACCATTCTGGTAAGAAAGAAAAGGTCGATTTCAGCCCCCAATTTGAAGTCAAAGGCAAGGAGACCATCCTAGCTCCTCCCTGCTCCCCTTGACAACCCCTTGTCCTGAAAACCCTGTTCCAATATCATTTCCCCTCTCCCCAAAGTTGAGCACTTCTCTCTGTCCTTTCTAGGTGAATAAGAAGTCGAAGAATAACAAGAGAACCAAGACCTTGAAGAGAATGATTCCTTGGGTGACCCCACTCTAGCTGGTGACTCCAAGAGGCCAGAAGCAGCCGCGCACTTCCAACCCTGGCACCAGCAGAATGGAAAGCCCCAAGAAGAGTTGCCACACCCAGAGCGTGCCTGTAGGAACCAGCGGAGGTCCCCTCAAAACCAAGGCCAAGAGCGGCTCAAAGATGTCCATCCAAGGCCGGGCCACCTCAGCCCCACGGAAGAAGATTGGCGAGACCCTATGCCGCAGCCACAGAGGTCGCCAGACTGGCTCTAATGTGAGATGGGGCCGGCGGGCTGTGTGCCGCAGTTGAGGTAGCTCTTAACCTGAGCACCAACACTTTTCAATGATGGAGCAAGAAACCTACCTCTGTGTACCTCAGAATGTGTATATGTGTGTACCTTCTCTGGGGGTGGAGAGGGAGAGAGGAGGGAGGGAGGGGTGAGGAGGAAGGCAGAAGGACTGTAGGAAAGCTGAGGAACGAAGATGAGGGGAGGCAGGGTGGGAGGAAGGAAAGTTTAGAGGGTGAAAGGGTGGGAGGGGAGAAGGGAGGGAAGAAGGGAGGCAGGTAAGGTGGTGATGTGGAGGGTGGAGGGATCTTCCTCTCTCTGGAGGAAATCTCAGGAAGGACGGTGAAGGGAGGCTGGGAGGGAGTGAGGAAGAGTGGCAGGGAATAAAGGAGGAAGGGAGGGGATGATGGGCGGGAGGGAAAAGAGGAAGAAGGGATGGAAAAAGTGGGCAGGAGAGAAGGGAAGGAGGAATGGCGGGAAGCAGGCAGGGTGGGAAGAAAGATAAATGAAGGAGTGGGTGAGAAGGATGGTGGAGGGATCATCCCATTGATGGAAAGATGAGGAAAGAAGATGCAAGGAGGCTGAGAGAAAGGAGGGAAAGTCGGAGGGGAGTAGAAAAGGAATTGCATGGGGGTGGAGTGAAAAGGAGGAAGGAAGCATCCTCCTCCCATTGATGGAAATGTGAGGAAAGAAAATGGAGGAAGGCTTGGAAGGAGGGAGGGAGAAAGGGCGGGAAGGTGGGAATGGATAATGGAGGTAAAAAGGGAAGAATGGAGTAAGGGAGGTAATGTGGGAGGAGTGGGGTGGGACAAAGAAGCATGGGAAGTGCAGGAGCGATGAGAAGGAGGAAGCAGGAACCTTTCCTTCACTACTGGAAACTTGAGGAAGAAATAAGGAGGAAGAGTGAGAGGGAGGAAAGGAAGGAGGAAGGAAGTAAAGGGAAGGGAAGGAGAAAGGGACGGAAGGAGAGAGGGAGGAGGAAAGATGGGATGGAGGCAAGAAGGCAAGAAGTGAGTAAGAAAAGGTAGAAAGGAAGGATGGTACAAGGGGAAAGGAGAGAAGGAGGGAGGGAAGAAGGGAAGCAGCAAGGGAGGAAGAGAGGAAGGGAAGGAAGGCGGGAAGGAGGAAAGCGAAGAGGAGAGTAGGAAGAAGGGAGGGAGGGAGGAGTAGAAGTGAGTAAAGAAGGGAAGAATGAAAGGAAGAAAACAAGGCCAAGGGAAGGTGGGAGGGAGGAAAATAAAGAGGGAGGAAATGAAAGAAGAAAGGACGGTGGAAATGGGAAGGAATGAAGGGAATGAGGGACAGAGGAAAGGAGTGTGGGAAGTAAGGAAAGGAGGGAAGGAAAAATGGAGGGTAGAAAGGAAGAAGCAAGGGAAAGATTGAGGAAGTTAGGTAAGGGGAGGGAAAGAGGAGAGAGAAAGGGAGGGAGGGGGAAGGTAGCAAGGCATGGAAGGAGAGAGGGAATGAGGGAGAGAGTAAGAAAGTGGGTAGTGAGGAATGGAGGGAGAAAGAAAGGGAAGAAGGATGCAAAGGAGGGCAGAAGGAAGGGTACTACTGGGCAAGGTAAGCAGGGCGGGAGAGTAGGGAGGAAGAAGAGAAGGAGGAAGGAAGGGAAAGAGGGAACAAGGGAGGAAGGGAGCGAGGGAGGGAGGATGGAAGAAATGGAGGGAGGGAGGAAGAGAAGGATTAATGGAAGGAGAAAGAAAGGAAGGAAAAGAGGGAGAAAGGAAAGATGGAGGGGGGAGGGAAGAAGAGAGAGAAGATAGGAAGGAGAGAAAAAGGTAAAGAGTGAAACAGAAATACTAAGAGAGTTGGAGATAGGGAGGAAAGTAAGGAAGGAAGGAAGAGAAGGGGGGATGGAGGAAGAAAGGGAAGCACAGGAGCAGATAATAAAAAAGGAAGAAGGATTTTTTCCCACTAGTGTAAATTTAGGGAAGGAAAATGGAGGAAGGTTGGGAGGGGGCAGGGAGGGTGCAGGGAATGGAGCAAGAGAAAGAGGGTTGGAGCGAGATCTGAAAGGAGCCAGGAATGAGAGAGGAAATGAAGGGGGAGGATGGGAGCGTGACAGGATAGAAGGAAGGTAGGAAGGACGGCAAGAAGTGAGGGAATCTAGAGTATTAGAGGCTGGGAGGGAATGAAGACGGAAGAAGGAAGGGAGAAGAGAAGGGAAGACAGAGGGGTATGATAATGAAGGGCAAAGTGCTCGTTCCCTCACTCATTGAAACTTCAGGAAGAAAGAAAGTGGGACGGGGGACTGAAACAGGAGCAATGGAGGAAGGGAGGAAGGAGTGTTGGAAAGGTGCGGACAGATTGAAGAAGGAAACTACAGAAGGGGAACGGGAACAGCAGAAAGGACGTGAGAAGAGTTTAAGGGACAATCTTCCTACCACTGATGGAAATGTGAGGGTGGAAGTTCAAGGGATACTGAAAATTGATCCAAACCAATGAAGTCCTGCACCTGAGACTCCACCATATGACTCATCTATTAAGAGCCTCCTTAAAAGGTCTGAAATTTACACATTTTAGAAGGAATGGTGGGTATCCTTTCAGATAACCTAGGTTGTCGCAGGGGTGGGGGCAACAACAGGTAATGGTGGAGATGTGGAAGGAAGAGCAGGCACCCCTGAATGAGCAGTCCTTGGGAAGAGTGTGAAGGAATCACCCTGGGCCTGCTGCCTGATTCTCCGTACTGAGCTTAGGGAGGAAAGAGGAGTGGATGATCAGTGGAAGGCAGATTCCTGGGAATGCTGCAGAGATCTCTCCCTTCTCCACTGCACAAGTTGGGCTCCTCATACCTCCCTCTCTTCCCCTGTAGGGATGTGATATTTAATCCCCTCACTGAATAACTGCCATTAGCTAGTGGCTTTATGACCAAACAGCCCAAGGTGTGGCTATTCTATGGAAAGGAGTACAAAGGGAGGTCAAGGCCCCTGGGAGGCACAATGTGAGAGGGACACAAAAAAGTAGTGATACTGAAGGCAGATAGAGAGCAAACAGGATGAGACATGCTAATGAGATCAGAATGGATCCTTCGTGGCCTGGAATCATATGATCAGAGCTCAGCACAGATAGTAAGCAAGCAGGTATGAGTACACTGGTGGGAGAAGAGAGGAGGGCTTCCTCACCCCCAAGACCCATGCACCAACACCAAGAGCAGCTATGCAGCAAGGAGGCCAAGTACCCTTCTGCTGGAAAAGGGAAGAGGCCCTATATCATCAGCCTCCCAGGGCAAGGAGAGCAGCTCCTCGCAGCTCCTCGCAGCTCCTGCCCCTTGTCACACCTGGAGACTCATACCTTTTCCTCAGTCTCAGCCCCTTCCCCTGAAATCCATTTTCATCCTTCACTGTCTTTGTACAAACCAGGACACTCCTGTGATCCTTTCATGTCCTTCTAGGTGACCAAGAAAATCAGAAAGGCACATAGATCCCCGCAGGGGAATTCAACGAAAAAAGCATCCTCCAGAGTACTGACCAGCTCAGGTAAACCAAAGAAAGGGAGAGGGCCAGTACAGGATGGGGAGTGCACCACCTCTGGCAGTGAGCTGTGCAACCAATACCCAGAAGTCAGAAGTGACAGGGCTATCCACAAAGTGTTTAGAAATATCCACTGGGATAGTGAGCAAAGAATATTATCATTTGAAATGATCGTGAACATGAAATCAACCTCTTGGAAAGTTGTGTGTGTGTGTGTGTGTGTGTGTGTGTGTGTGAGCGGGCGTGTGCGTATGTGTGTGTGCTCTGTGATGGTGAGAAGAGAGAATGAGAGAGAAAGGAGGGAGATATCTCAGAGACAGGGGAGCTGTCTAATACATACCTTGAGATCAGAGGCCGCCATGGCTAACACAGCATGTGGGAGAACCTAGGTGCCTGCTGCTAAGGGATGCAGTGGATTTGCTGCCCAGAGCTGCTGCAACCAACCCCAGCTCTTGCCTGCTTGAACAGTTTGACAGACTGGGACGGAAAGACTCCTCCTGACACCAGGACTATTGCAGACACGTGTCTGCAGGCACTGGCATGGAGACAGAGGCCGTTAGGATCTGCCCTCATTAGGTTCTGCCAGCCTGGCCCTGAGTTCTCATGCAGAGTCCTGTGCTAACTTTCTCAGGTCAAATCAGTTTGTCTCCATGCTGTGCTTCCCGAGTTAGAGGTAGGGTTGGTGGTGGCCATTCCTTGCACACCCAGGCTGACATTAAACTGGGTCATTTCTGAGTCTCACAGGTGCAAGCCACACAGGCCTACACAACAGCTCACCCTGATGAAAGCCATACCAACAGTCCATTCTGCAGTGGTCAATCACTTGTGTCCATTGCTGGAAGAGGTCCAGAGGCTCCATCTGGGAGCACTGGCCCTGAGACAGCTGTGCTACCTTAGGGAAAAGCATGTGTCCTTGGCCACCAAATCTGATGCTAAACTCGATGACACAAATCTCACACCTGCAGGGCCCTGAGCAGTGTTCAGCTGTGGAGATACACCAGGTTCATGCCAAACTGGTATAACGCAGGCAGAACCTGGAGATGGCCACTGATGTGTTATTCTCCACTAATGCCATTGCACATATAAAGGTTCAGTCTCTGATGTCTACCCTATGTTCAGAAATTGTGCTACCCGCCTGGTGTTCAATGTTGCTGCATTTGTCCCAGCAGCGACCTCTACAACTACTTCCTGTGTGGTCCTTAGCACCTATTTACTGAATGGGTGGAGTGTTGTTCTCTCCACTGCAGCCTGAGGCTGAGAGAGGCAATGAGTTTCATGGCTCTTATCTTCCCAGCACATTGGTCTGCAGATATCATTGTGGGATTGCAGACTTAGAATGACATGTGGTTTCACCTTAGCACAGATGGCACTACTTTTAATATGTAAGGCATAGGCATCATTTTCCCTACCTCTCCCATTGTCTCTGTCTTTAACCTGTTTGGATTTGGGGGATGGATAACAATGATGCTTTTCTTCCTGTCTTCTCTAGTGATTCTTTTGTTCTATATTATACTAAAATCTGTCACTAAGTTCTCTCATCATGTGTCCTTTGCTTTTTTGATCCAATATTTCTCTATCCGTTTCTTGGAGGAAACGTGTTTCGTGCTTATCATACATTTTCCTGTTCCTCCTCTTAAATATGGCTTCCTTTTATTTGATTAGATCTCTCTCTTCCTCATTAGCTCGCTATCAATTTGTTCCTTTATTGTTTTATTCTTTTTATTTTTATATTTTTTTAATTTTAAATAGCAAAAATAGCAGAAACAAAGATAGGAAAACAGTAATAAGAAAGAATACATATAGCATGGGATTTTCAAAAGAAGAAAAATTTAACAGTGGTTATTTTGCATAAGTTCATCATCATATTAGTTTATATTGATATAGATATGTAAGACTAGTCAAACAACTAAACGTTAACACTTACAATTAACCATATTTTTTTAAGTCTTCCAAATACATATTGTATTTAAGTCACTCTTCAGAAAAATAGTAATAATAAAATTTATGAGGGTTGGGAATGCAGAAAATGCAAGGTCCTATGAGTAATTTCTGGTACCATGCAAAATTTATTAATTTATTTATTTTCTTCTTTTGAGTCCTTATATTAGGGAGACTATATGATATTGGCATATGTTGGTCAGGGTAATTTAACTAATGAGTATATGTTCAAGATACATCCATTTATAAGTGAAGTCTTCTCGTCTGTCATTCCGTATAGCTGAGTAATATTCCATTTTGTGAAAATACCACATATTTTTCAACCATTCTTCAGATGATGGGCATTTTGGTGGTTTCCAAGATTTGGCTATCACAAATTGTGCTGCAATGAACATACTTGCACAAATATCACTATGGTATGATGTTTTCAGTTCTTCTGGAAAAATTTCCAGTAGGGAAATAGCTGGATTGAATGGGATTTCTAGTTCTAGATTTTTAAGGAGTCTCCACACTGATTTCCATAATGGTTGCACCAGTCTGCATTCTCACCAGCAGTGGAGAAGGATTCCTTTTTCCCCACAGCCTCTCCAACAGTAGCTGTTGGTTGATTTCATTACAGTAGCCATTTTTTCTAGGGTGAGATGGTATCTAAGTGTTGTTTTGATTTCCATTTCATGAATGGCTAGCGATGTGGAGCATTTCTTCATGTACTTATAGGCTTGTTGAAGTTCTGTCTCTAAGAAGTGTGTGTTCATCTCAGAT
The DNA here is from genome assembly GCA_004027915.1 of Capromys pilorides. Taxonomy (NCBI): domain Eukaryota; kingdom Metazoa; phylum Chordata; class Mammalia; order Rodentia; family Capromyidae; genus Capromys; species Capromys pilorides. The sequence goes on from PVKN010033799.1 coordinate 11,661, forward strand.
TCCCATTTCTGGATTGGATCTTTGAATTTTCGGACCCCAATGGCTTTTAGTACTTTATAAATTCTAGAAAGAAAACGTTTGTCTGAATATTTATTAGTGAAAATCTTTTCAAAATTTGTCGGCTGTCTTTTCACTCTTTTGGTAATTTCTTTTGACGTGAAAAAACTTCTCAGCCAGAGAAGGTCCAGTTTGTTGATCCTTTCAAGCGTTAAATGTGCATTTTGATTTTTGTCCATGAACTTTTTGCCTACCCCGATGTCTTCAAGGTTTTCTCCCACTTTCTCTTCCAGGAGATTTAAT
>PVKN010033800.1:0-11962 GCA_004027915.1 Capromys pilorides
TGAAATTTCTGGCTCTTCTTTGAAGTCAAAATCATCCTGAAAGGTAAATATTTTGAGTCAGTTCAGCACATGGCGCCAGCCAGGACAGCACAACTGAAGGCACTCAAGAAAGAGGCCTTCCACAACTACCTCAGAGAGTAGCAAGAATGACGTGATGGGCATAGTCAAAGCTGAGGGAGAGGCCGAGGGGAAAGCTTAGTAATGTGTCTTTCATCATAACAATATGGTTCTGTTATTGTTTCAACACACACTGTATTTTTCATTCAAGCCTTGTAGATCACAAAACAGGTTCTTTATCATTGCCAGGAAGCTAAGGCCTGTAGACATTGGGATGTGAGCCCCAAGAGTACCTAACATAGAAAAATGGGCTTTTAAAACATGCTTACTTCAACAGACTGACCCAGGGATCATGGCACAATCCAAATCCATGCACCAATCCGTGTAGAACCCAGGAAGGAGCCAAGCGTCCAAAATCCACACCAGCAGGGAGTGGAAGGAAAGAGGAAGGGACTCCCCTGCGCTGCGACATCTTCTGCCTGAAAAGAGTTGCGTCTGAGGGCACAGAGGAACTAAAACCCAACAGAAATCTTTACTTAAACCCTTAAATCAAATCTTTACTTTGATTCCTTTTCTTGTATTTACAGAGAATTCAGGTGACCCACATAAAATACTGAAGCTTCAATGTATGGATTTACTTAAAATGACTCCAAAATGGGCCAATTTCATAACATTAAATAACACTATATTTAGTTCTGGTACTGAATTAGTGAGAACTCCAAAATCTATCCAGCATCCTCTTTTCCACTAATGGTTCTGAAGTCACTCTTACTCACCCAAGAGGAGAGGCAGAGCTGTTCTTTGGCATGTGGGCTAAGTGAGTATTTCTTCAATAAATATGCCTAGCTGGTGGTGACCAAGAGCCAGGTAATTGAAAAATAAACATTTCTGCTACGTGCCTAGCATAGTGGTAAGGCTTCTAAGTTCCACAACATAAAATTTAATATTTAAATGCCAGAGACCATTGTTAAGGGTCATACTCCATGACAACGTCTAAGGCAGGCGGTGCTTGAGTTGGCCTTGGAATGGCTGAGATTCAGGTAAGGACAGGAAGACACATCCACGCTGGGGATCAGCATGAGAAAAGATGGGATGGGTTGGAAAAGCTGAAAGCGTAGTGCCCCACTTGAGCTACTTCAAAGATGGGTGTTAATTCTGGGATGGGAGCGAGGAAAAGAAGCAAAGTTTACAGTGGTCATCCCCAAACAAACTGTGTACTAACTCAGGTATTCCTATCATCTTTTATTTAACCTACTGGTTTTAAGAAAACCTAGTGTCAAACCCTAAAAGTTACCAGGGTTTGGTTGGTTGTGGGGAAGAAAGACTGACCGCAGCAACAATGAGCTTGCGTTGGGTTCCTCCTGCAGGCCAGGCGCTACACTGAGCGCTTGACCTTCTTTGAGTTACCAATCACTTCCGCCTGCCAGCTACCCCACCAGGCGGGTATGGCCATCAGCTCCGTTTTGCAGAAGAGAAAGTTATGGAGACGTTAAATAGCTGCAAGGACGAGAGCAAGTAGTTTTCTCTTCTGCAAGACTGAGGCAACAGAAGGGTGCATAGGCCTCCAAGAAAGAGAAGAGGAGAGAAAGGCCAAGAACACAAAAGTCAGGTTTTGCAGAATTGTGGGATCACTTCTAAAGAGTAGAGAGGGGAACGCAGTGTCTGACAGAACTCCCCATGACCCACAAAGCATGCTCCAGAGCACCGCCAGTGGATCTAATCCATCTCTAAAGGAAGAAATGAGCTGGAACGCAAAGGCTAATCACAGGGGCAGGTAAGAGAAGCCAGAGGCCCGAGCCCTGTGGGGCAATAAGCAGAAGCCAAGTGAAGCATTCCTGTGGGCTGAGCTGTGTCCCTTCACAACGTGAGTTGTGAAGTCCGCAAGTGCACTTGGAGACAGGGCCTTTGAAGAGGACCAAGTTAAATGAGGTCCTAGGGGTGGGGTGCAAATCCAGTAGGACCAGACAGGAGGAAGGACACTAGCATGTACACATGTGCCAGAGCAGGGCATCAAGGCTGCAGAGCGCCATCCACCAGCCAAGGAGAGGAGCCCAGGAAGAAACCAAACCTGCCAACACCTGGATGTTGGGTTCCCAGCCTGTGACACCAAGAGAAAATAACTGTTTGTACTTCTGGTCAGCGGCAGTTACTCAGGCAGCTCTAGCTGGCAGTGTGTCGAGGTGCTTAGGGAGGACATGAAGTCTGTCTGGAAGTGTGTTTGGGGCTGCTGGGGTTGGTGACAGAACCTGACCCAGCCCCGCAGGAAGCCATGGCGCACAGAGGCAACGGCCTCTGTTTGCTAGCAGAAATGCTGGCCTGAAGGTTGATTTAAAAGTTCCAAGCCATGTAGGAAAAATCCTGGGAGGAAAGCTTCTCGGAGAGAGAAGATGACAAATTACAAAGGACATCTGTGATGATTTATATAAGGAAACTGCTTCCAATCTCGTCCAATCACCAAGACTTCCCAAGCTGAGGCCACTGGGATTTCTATAGGGAGCTTTAGCCCAAATCACAGCAGCAATGAACCCTAGGGGTCAGGGACAAAAAATCAATACACGCACTGCCTTTGAAAGCTCAAGATGTTCTATAAAAGCTTTGAGCAAGGACAAGAAAAAAATAGAGTTCCTTTGGCTCTAGAGATTTTTTTTTTTTTTTTTTTTTTTTTTTTAAGCAGATTTCATGTCTGCTCCAAGAGATGGAGATTGAAAAGTCTTATTCTCTGTGAAGGATCAGAGCAAACCTTGAAAATCTAGGATCCTGAAGGATTCACAAAGGGTCTCAAGAAGAAGCAGGACCATGTGGGACCCAGGCTCAGGCCTGCGTGGATGTCACAGGGCTCCCTACTGACACTGGGACAGTGCCTTTGAAGTCAGGAGAGATGCCCTTGTTAGGAAAGCCACCACGCCTGCGGCTCTGTCTCTGGACACAGAAATTTAAGGGAATACAATACAATAAAATATAAAAATAAAACAAGTTCTATATGTCTTGATGTGTTGGCCTACTTGTGGAGGGTTCGAACTTGGCATACCTGTTGCTAACTGGGAGGTCGTTAAAAGGACGAGCCCCTGTCACTCACCTCTCAGGGTGTCACCTCACTCACTGACCAAGAGCGAAGCTTTACAGACCCTCACCGCTGGAAGACCAGTTTTCATTCCATCACAGGTGGAAATAGTTTTAAAATCTTATGCAAAAATTAAAACAAGACACAGAATACAGTCCCCAAGCTTTTATCATTAGACATGGAGGGCGTGAACTTACTCAGTCAGCTGCTGCAGAGCCACCTAAATGCTTCCTTTTGTTGTCTGTTCTTGTGTACAGAAACATCAGCCACAGGTGAGCTAGCGAGGTCCAGAAACGGGCCTTGGAGTTGTTCCTAGGGCAGCTCCCCGCTAAGCACATGTCGCCCAGTCCCGGAAATCAGGCCCAGGCTGCAGCTACTCGGTCCCAACCTTGAGAAACATTTCATCTAAGCCCATGCCAACCTCATGGGGGCCTCAGGCACCTGTGGCTATGCAGCTCTTGAAACGTGGCCAGCCCACATGGCACGGTGCCACAAGCATAGCATTAAAAAAGAAGGAAAAGTATCTAATTAATAATTCGTGCACTGATTACCTGTTGAAGCAATAATGCGATTTTCTTTGTGTCAGGGAGTGGCGGTGGTGGTGACGGTGGTGGAGGTGTTGTGTGTGTGTGTGTGTGTGTGTGTGTGTGTATGTGTGTGTGTGCCCTAGGGCCCCATGTTCACAAGTGAGGGAAACACTACCCTTGAGCTTTATCCTCAGCCCATTATTATAAGACAAAAAGTTCAGACAGGATCACACTCATTGTCCCAGGCTGACCTCCAAATTAGCACCCATTTCATAGTTGGGATCAGTGAACTCACGGCTAGCATGCTGCAGACTTGAGCGTGGTATTTAGTCTGCTGGTCGCAGAACCCACGGCTTTCCCTGCTCTGCTCACACGGGTTCCCAAAGAGAAAGAAGACTTGGCCCCTATTAGGCTCTGTGGCTGCCTGAGCTGCAGTGAGTTCATGGCCAGGCACAACTCTCTTGGGCTGGGCAGTCCAACCATGCAGGAGCCAGGATCAAGCACACCAGGTCCTTTAGGACACCAAAACCAGTGCTTGGTGGGAGAAGAGAAACACTGTGGGGAGACACACCTGGGAAGGCCCAGTATCGCACCCCACAAGGCAGCACCCGAGGCACACACCTGCTCTGCAGGGAGGTCACACAGAGGACAGGGACGACGGGGCACAAGGCCAGGCCCTGCATCTGAGCCAGAGGGAGGCTGCGGTGGGATCCAGAAGTGAGGGGTTTATCTGGTGGCTTGAAGCATGGAACAAGAACTTTGTCTATATTTGGTTCCCCCCAGATTTGTGGGTTCTAGGAAATACTCTCCTATTTCCTCATCTATCTACATGGTGTGAGCAAAATATACTCCCACCTCCTCTCTCTCTCTCTCTCCACCCCCTTTCCTCCCTCCCTCCCTCTCCCTCTCTGTCTTCCAACACACCTATCCCACCAATCATTCTTGCTGCTTTGGAAACAGTTCTAAGTAACTTCACATTAGGTGTGATCAAAAATATGGTACTTGCTGCTGCCCAGTCCCATTATTTTGATAAGAAAGTCAGGCTCATAAAGATGTCCCAGTGTGTCCTCACTCATCCTATTCACCAGATCTGGAACCATGTGATTTCTGACTCTTCCTCAAAATAAAAACAACCATGAAAGTTAAACTTTGTTGACACTCAGGAGCTACAATAGCACAACTAAAGACATTCCTGAAAGAGGACTCCAGAACTGCTTCAGAAAGTAGCAAGAACAATGGGATGAGTGTGTCCAAAGTGAACAAGAATATTCTGAAGGAGATTACTAGCAATGAATCTTTTACTGTATTTTTTAAATTTGAACATTCACTCTAATTTTCCACAGCACCTCATTTTGGGGGCACGACTTTGTTCCTCAGGAAGCATGATGCTTGACACAATGCAGAAAGTCTGTCGAAAATGTACACCGTGGCGTGCATCAAGTAGTGAGCATAGGGTGAGCAAGGAGATGGGAGGAGTGGTGAGCAGTAGCCCCTACGCGTGTAAGCATAGAGGAAAATTGGCCCATCTGTGTATCCAAAACCTAGCTACTTCTATTGAATAACTCCAGGAGGAAAATAAAGTGGGAAGAAAAGAGAAATTAGGTTGCAAGTCAGACCTGCCTTGATGCACAGAAGAGTGGCAGCCGCTTGCAGGTTTGGTGACAACTGAGGAGACCCAAGGGAGACACAGAGGAGCCATGGTGCCCGGGCGTCATGTGGAGTGGGGCAGGCCCTTGCACCGGCTCTGAAGTCTGCGCCGCACTGGTTCCAGCAGCGCGATCCTCTCCAGGAGACTCCAAGAGGCAGTGCGGGCTGGGAGATAAAGCTCAGGTTTGGAAGCCAAGGCCTGGCCCGGGTTTGTGGCGTGCCTGTCTCACCCCATGGCCGCCAAAGGTGGGAGGGGACATGGGGCTCGGAGCAGGGGCCTCTCCGTCTGCAAGATGAAGATAACACCTCCCATTAGGCCAGGCCTGGGTGGCTTTGTGTGCCGTGAATGGCAAGGGCGACCAGGCGGTTGGAGCCAGACTTGGCCTCATTGCAGTCAGCCTGCAGCGAAGCTGTCTCTGTCAGCTTCCAGGCCCTGTCACGGGAGAAAGTGGGAGCCACAATGCCGAGGGTGTGGCTTCTGGGAAACTTCAGGGCCTGCTTCAGAGGCTTTTGTTTTCCCAGTGAAGCACAGGCTGGCCTGGCCTGCCTGCCTCCTGTCTGCTCCTCCAAGGTGCAGCCAGCTGGACCCCACCTGTGCTCATGGGCACCCCACACCCCACCCCTTCTCTGCCCAGCTGCCCACACTCATCAGCATAGCTTCCTGGGCTGTTTCTCCTGGCAAGACTGGCATTGTCAGAGAGAGTGAGGTAAAGGTGGGGTGATCACATTGGGGGGCTGCTAAGGACTTGGGCTCCTAGAGTGTGGGCAAGTTTGCAGCAGCAGGGGACAAAGCCTGCTCCTGAACCCTGTGGGCCACAGGTTCCCAAGGGCACACGCAGCGTATTCTTTTTCTTCCATCGGCTTCCTCTTCCCTGAGCGTCTTTCGTTTGCATGGGTAATTCAGCATCCTGGACTGATTCAGAAAATTTACCGTCCCTGGTCATTTCAACTTTGGGGAAGAAACAGAGGTCACGCAGTCCCAGATCCGGTGAATAAGACAGATGAGGACGCAGCGCAGTGCTTTCCTGAGCCTGCCTTCACTGGATGCCCTTCGCAGCAGGTTCAGCACTACGTTTGACGATGCCTCCTTGTTAAAGGCCCTCACCAAGGGAACCAGCATTGCTCCAGAGGGAGAACAATGGGATAAATGCCTTCAGAGAGGGGGCAGTGCTGTGCAGGGGTCCGAGGCGAGGTGTCCTCTACTGTAAGACTTCTCATTTAAGCGTTCACCATATATTATGATCACACTCCTATATGAATCCAATAAAGAGTCCCTGCCACCACATTTCTTTTAACTAAACAGTGTCACTTTCTCCCCAAAGCCTCCATGTCCTCAACTAGTGAGGTCTTTGATACATAACCCTAACAACATGCCAAACACAGCATAACTTCACTCAAGAAATAATTAGGCTCCAGACACTGCTCCCGTAGCTAGAGATACATCAGGTAGTAGCGCTAAGATTGTGGACCTCTTTCTCATTAATGTTAGCCATTTGTTTTTTGTTTGTTTTGTTTTGTACCCCCTGGAGACTCATAGTTGCCCCCAACCAAAGAAGACCAGGAAATGCCATTCTACCTCACTGCTGGGCCGGAAAGGTGGCAAGAGTCAGCAGACCACTGTCAGAGGTGTGGCTCCTGCGTCCTTGATGTCACCGATGTCATCTTCACAGACACTTTTAAGAAAGACACTTTCAAGATCATCAGAATGTCATCCTCAAATATATTTCGAGTTTTTTTTTCCCAAAACAAGGATATTGAATCCAAGTGCTCCATGAAACACAGCCCCTCTCTGCAGGTGAAAACTGCAGTCTTTGCATGGCAATGTGGTTGGCTCTGTAAATGTGCAGAGCACGGCTTGTTTGAGAGGTCCCCAAGGACCTGCCTGTTACTGGAAGGAAGCAGCAGACCCAACTGATCAAGGGGCTCTCAGGGACAAGAGACCCCTGCTGCAGGGACACGAGGGGGTGCGGAAGCTGACTGGAGCACATGCTCAGAACCATGCCAAATGCCGTGGGTGAAATGCACTGGGCTTCGGAGTCACACTGCCAGGAATTAGGACCTGGCTCTGTTGCTGCTAGGCATGTGCTGCTCTGGAGAATCTTCTTCTTTTGTCGGAACCTCACTTTACTCACCTGCAAAGGATGTAAGAGCTCACACGTAGCACTTACGTACGCCTCTGTGAGCAGCTGTTCCAGTAACCTATGGATTAAGGCCTTCTCAGCCCCATTTTATTGAAGAAGAAACAGGGCACAGAGAGATTAAGCCCAAAACTCTTCACAGCCAAGAACTGAAGGATCAAGAGGCTCCAATAAGATTTTAGCGACCCCACAGATGGAAGAATGTGTCCCATTCCAATGCTTATGATTACAAAATGACTAGCAACACATACCTAAGGCTGATGCAGGGGCCTGCTTCCTCTCCGTCACACAGAGAGACACCAGCAAAGTGGGAAAGACGTGTGTATACCAGACAAATATGGCCACACGGAAGGACTGCAGATGAGGCCTTCCTGGCTGTCCAGCTTGCCCCTCACAAAGCAATTTGTATGGCAGCACACATTTACAGATGCCTGCCCCGCCTTACCCTTCCTTAAGTCCATCTCAGAAGCAGCTGAAAGTGGGGTAGGGTTCTGCATAGCTCCACTTCAGTTTGTCCCTACTCAGAAGAACTCAGTCATTTGTCTCAGGAGCACAGCCCTTGATCATTGCGTCCCTCACTCCCCTAAAACTGTGCTAAGATGTGATGACACAGACATGAGCCGAGCACTTACACTCCCTGGAATCATTACCCATGAGAAACCAGACCAGAACAAGTGTCTGCAAAGACAGAAGCTGGAACTGTCATGTGTTGCAGGCATGAAATTTCCATTTGTTTGGGAAAGTTTGACAGTTCCTCAAAATGTTAAAAATAATAATAATAATAATAATAATAATGGAACAAGTTACCATATAATGCAACAATTAAACCCCCAGAGAAATGAAGGTGTATGTTTGCACATACACTCACACAGGAAGGTACACAAAGTCCCGACCCACAGTAGCCTAAGCATTGGAAATGACCCTAACACCCACTGGCAAGTGGATGACTACAGTGTAACCTGTCCAAGTAATGTAACACTGTTCAGCCAGAGAGAATGGTGTTCTGACTGAGCTGGCCACAAGCGCAAGCCCTGAAAACGTGCTGAGTTTAAGAAGCCAGACATGACACCACGCACACTGTACAGCCATAAGTTATTCCAAGAGGCAAATATGTAGATTTAGAATGTAGGTTAGTAGCTACCCCAGGCTGGAGGAAAGGGGACAGGGACCTGGGGTGGCATGACAGTACTTTTGAGGTAATAAAAATGCTTTAAAATTGATTATGGTGACAGGTGCATAACTCAAGGAATGACCTACAGGTCACTAAATGGTACTTTTCAAGTGGGCGAATTTTATACTACAGTAAAACCTTGGATTACAAGTAATTTGCTCTATAAGACACACAAATATTTCTAACATTTTCACATTTCTAAATATTTTAACTTGATAAACAAGTGATGTCTTATTACATAAGTAGTATGAGATGCCGAATGTCACATGACCACAGCTGAGCTTTTCTCTCTGTCTGTCTCTATCTCTATCCTTTCTCCTCTCTTCCCTCTCCTCTTTCCCAGTCCCCCCATAGGACTGTAGGTGATCATCTTCCACAAGCAAGAAGCTATGGAGGCGATCTCACTTACAGAAGAGGAGGAGAAAAAGGCAGAAGAATCTCTCACCTCAAGTGAGATTAGGAAGATGTGGATAATGGTGCAAACTTTTGTAGAACTGCACCATCAGAATAAGGCCACAACAGTGCGAGCGAAGAACCTGTTTAATGACAATACAATGCCACATTTCCACACATTCCTCAAAAGGATGCAAGAGCACCTGTCATTGGATAGTTTCCTTATTAAAATTGAATGGAAATAAAAGATTTCATTGAGTCAATAGACAGCACAGATTTCTTCAGTGACAGTGGAAATCATCCTACACAGTATCCTCCTCTCAATTTTCTCCCTCATACCAGCCAAGAAAGTTTCAAAAGCAAGCCCAAGTTAATTTACTTTCTTTATTATTTTATATTACATTGCAGGATTATAATCATTTTACATGAATATTTAGGGGTTGTGGAGTCAGTCATCTGAGCTTCCATCACTTTTTATGAGGAACTCACTTTGCCATAGAAGCACTTGGGATTACAAGCATAGGAACAAATAAATTATGCTCATAAGTCAAGTTTTCAATACATGAACTATATCTCAATACAGTGCCTTAACAAATAGAAGCATGTGTCAGTCCTGCAGTCCACAACATCATTTAAAACAAAATCTTGGGCTTGTTACCAATTTGTATTCAGAAAACAAAGCACTCTTGCTAAAGCTTTTGCACCTCAGGCCTGCGCAGCTCTCACAAAGACCCCGATGGCCTGAGAGGACAGTGGTACCAAGGCCAGCAAACTGGGCTCCCTGCACCCACATCACAGATGAGCACCCCAAAGGTGTTACAAGTTGGGTTAGGTCCCCACAGAGTCTTTCAGAATTCCAGCCCTCCCTGTGAGTGTGGTCTGATTTGGAAACAAGGTCTGCACAGAAGTAACCAAGTAAGAAGGTGAGGATTGGAGTCTTTCAAAGAGGAGAGGTGTGAGCGCAGACTGGCATCCAGAGAGAGTGCCATGTGAAGACAAAGCCACCTTGGCACAAGCCAAGAGACACTAATGGCCAGGAGTGAGCCACCAGGAGCGAGGAGGCGGGCAAGGCAGAGTCCAGGCTCCAGGGCGGCAAGATGACATTCTTCTGCAGTCCGAGCCAACTGGGTAGTGTTTTGTCACAAATATCCACAAAGACCACTGCAGCAGAAAACGGTTTGCGGGTGAGGTGGAGAAAGAAGTTGAGAGCCCACGTAGGCAAGCTGGCAGGCTGTCAGAGCAGCCAGGCCATGCGGACCCAGCCTTGTGACATGTCCCAGGCCTAGCTGCAATAAGGCTGCGAGGGAAAGGGATGATTTTGTTCTAGAGTGAGTCCTAGCACCAGTTGCGTAGGGCACCTCCACCAAACACCAGCAAAGCCCCTTGAACACTTCACAGGGCTCACAGTTGAAGACCTCAAATGTGCCAACCCCACACTCTGTAAGTGGCTGGCTGGAGCTCGGGATTGAGATCTATGAGATGGGATAGAGACAGGCAGAAGAATCCGCTGCTCCTGCATCAAGGACCCCAATGCCCAGGAGGCCTTGCAGCACCTAGGATCCAGGAATCCACTGAGGGCCCTAGAACCATCTTAGTGGCAAGCAGGTGAAGTCTCACCGATTCATTTGTTCACTCTTCCAAACACATATTTATTCTGCAAACTTATTGGTACTCCAAATGCTATGTCCTTGTGTAACAACAGCTTTGTTAATTAGGAATCTTGGCTAAGAGCAACAGAAATCGAAGTCAGGCCAAGGAGGGATTGTTTCAACAAATAAGAGCACAGTGATTGGTTGTGGGGTGTGTGCACTATACAACTCTGGAAAGTAGCATGCAAATATCGCAGACTTCAGAAATCTGTATATGGAGGCTGGGGAGATAGCTCAGCAGAACAAGCACTTGTCTGTCAAGTGCAAGGGCTTGAGTTCAATCCCTGATTCTGCCAAAAAACAAAGAAAGAAGGAAAAAAAGAAAGAAAGAAGAAATCTGTATATGAACTACAACAATTTAATAGATGATAGTCATGTCTGTAACATAAACTAAAAAGTCTAACTAAAACACAGGCAAATAGAATCCAGTGATATATGAGAAGGGAACTGTACAATCAAGTCACTTCAAGAATGTAATATTGATTCAAAATTGTAACATCAATATATTAACAAAAAAAAAAAAGAAGAAGAAGAAGAAAAAAAAAAAAGAGCTGGCCAAATAGCTCAGTGCCTAAGAATCTTCAACAGGTTTTTAACACTAAGAATAGCAATATGTAAAACTAAAATCATGTTTGAAATGCTTGTCATTCTGGTCTTCTAGATGTATACTGCTTCTAATGTAATTTCAATTATTGTTATACTCTCTCTCGAGTAAATGTTTGTTTTGAAAGAAAACAAAAAAAGATAATTAAAGAGAAAACAAGACAAAGAAAAATGCAAAAAAGAAAAGAAAGAAAGAAAAAGAAAACAAATAGCTCAGTGGATTAAAGTACTTGCAAACAGGCGCAGGGGCCAGGGGTTTGATCCCCAGGCCTGCCATGCTGCCCCCTCCAGGGGGTGCACTGAGCTGGCAATTGAGACTGGGCATGGTGGCATGCACCTGTAATCCCAGCAGGCGGATCACTATGAGTCGGATCTAGCAGTGAGACCCTAAACACCCTGCAGACCCAGAAGAAAAAAAGCAATCTCCATTAGTGCAGAAAAGACATTTTCTGAGTTCGATCGGTAGCGGGAGCGGAGAGCGGACCCCAGAGAGCCCTGAGCAGCCCCACCGCCGCCGCCGGCCTAGTTACCATCACATCCCGGGAGGAGCCGCAGCTGCCGCAGCCGGCCCCAGTCACCATCACCGCAACCATGAGCAGCGAGGCCGAGACCCAGCAGCCGCCCGCCGCCCCCCCCGCCGCCCCCGCCCTCAGCGCTGCTGACACCAAGCCCGGCACCACGGGCAGCAGCGCAGGGAGCGGCGGCCCGGGCGGCCT
>PVKN010033801.1:0-11959 GCA_004027915.1 Capromys pilorides
TTTGGTCCATTTGCAAATTATAAATTCTGGATTTAATTATATCCCTAGGGGAAAACCCGAGAGAACCAAAAGTACTAACATAATTAGGCCAAATTGTGTAATCAAAAGCAAATGACATGGTTATTAAAACTGATGGAATTATTTCCCAGTGTTTAATTCATTTCTCTGATTCATGAAATATTAGGAATGCGCACATGGATAGAGATGGACATTTTAGCTGGCACCCCTCCTAGACAGCCCTCCCCCCCCTCCAGATTGCTCTTCATTTAGAAATATTTCTGATCCTTACAGCTGATAGCTCATAGCTATTGGGGGTCAGTGAAAGGAAAGGTGGTACAAGAGGAGCTATGGGTCTTTACTAAAGATGGAGAGAAAGGAATAAAACTAGTAACCTCATTCTACCCGCCCCAGCCCCCAGTGCTGGGCCTTGTTTGGATTGGACTATTATTATTATTAATTTTATTACTGCATGTTTGAAGTACATAGTGGTTACATTCATCAAGCAGAGTTGGTACATTGATGCCATTGTCTTTCTGTTAGGTTTTATAGGTGGCAGTGGCTGTGGCAGTGACAGTGGTGTGGCTGAGAAGCTGAAATAAGGGGGTGGGAGAGCCTTTATTAACTCTGAAGACATGAATAGGATTGAGGGAAGGGAGATGGAGGATCCTATGACCTGAGACAGGGATCCTGAGACTCTGTAGACTTCTGCTAGGGCCGGAGTTTGAGGGGCAGGTTCAGTGACCCACAGGCAGCTGATTGGGGGCTCCCTTGTGTGCTCAGGAAAAGTCAAAGGAAGTTGGATTCAGGGCTGGAGTGGGGAGGAAAGAGGAAGTGGTCATTGGGAAGAGAAGCTGTTGTTTTGGAGATTTGGCCATATTGATTAAGGCCATGATAATTTAGCTTGTACTTGGGCCGGAACCCATCACTTTCTAGTCCCCTTCCCCTCTCTGTGGGTACCCTCCCTCTATCTCTTGGCCTCTTTCTTGTGAAAGACCTATCTCCCTGTAACAGGGACTTCTGGGATGCTGTGGGTTTGGTTTAGATGCGTGATGGTGAGCCTTTTAGTTTTCAGTGATATGAATAGCCTGCTGCAGCCTCATGCCGTAGCTTTACCACCATTGGTCTAGAGATTCTTCCCAGGTTCTTGTCTTGTATTTATTAAAAGTAGGAAAGGAAGTGTGCTTTACAGAGTGAGAGTGGATCAGTGGGCAAACAGAGCTCAGTGGTGCCAAGGCCAGTGGCTGCTGTCCTTTGTATTCCCCCATTCCGACGTCAGATCTAGCCATCCTGTCAAAAGCCTGCTTGATCTCATCCATCCTGTTGGCTCCTTTGCTCTGGCAAACTATTGCTAATATAATCACAGTTGTGAAATGGTTACATGTGCTCATTGCAGATTTGTGTGTTTATCTCACCTCTCTTCATCAAGAGTTTATTTTTTCTTATGAATTTTAATAAAATTTTTACCAACTCATCACATTCTTTAGGTGTCATACAGATTTCAACTGTGATTCACTTTCATCTTACATAAAGTGAAAGCAGTGATACTAGAGATTAACACTAACAAGGCAGGAGAAGAGGGAGGCCAACTGACTGACCAAGAGGGCAGGACCTGTCAATTGTAGGAACCCAGGACACATGTGCAGAATGCTATTTCTAAGCCCTGCATCTATAACCAATCAGCTCGGTTACTCTAGAAACTCTGTGAGGTCTGCACTTTTGACCTCAGTTTATAAGTGAGAAAACTGAGTCACAGAGAAGTCGCCTCATGCATGCCAAGCTCCTGTTCATACCCATGCTAAGCCATGGCAGCAAATGAAACAACACATGGGCAGTACTTCATGGCCCTTACTGAATTCTTGTCTGACATTGCATCATTCTAAGAATTATGGACAATGCAAAAGTATGTAGTTAATTAGTTTTACTAATATTAGTAGCTAATATTATGACAAAAATTTGAAATAATAATTCAAAATTAAATGTTAAAATCATTGTTGCTGAATATATTTGTTCAAACATATGGTATAATAGATTACATTTTATGAGAAATAACATCCGTTAATCCCTCGGAAATCGAACTAGCTTTTGCTTCATTGAATTTATCCTTAATATTAAGTGAAATGAAGGTTTTGTTGCTGTGTTTTTCAGATATTGTGTTTTTATCTGCTTACTACATCCAAACAATTTACTGTTTTCAAGTAAGTTAGTGACTGTATTTCTTTTGTGAAATTATAATATTGCATGGAAAAGTAATAAGGCAGTACCAATTCCAGTGTGTGTTTACAGGGATGGAGTTGGATGGGGGCCCCACGCTTTGCTCTTTACTTGGCTATTAACAGTTTGAAACAAGGAAGTGTGAGGCTCCTGGAAGAAGTGGTGCTTTCTTGCTGCTTTCTAGTAGGTACTAGCAGCACGCGCACTCCTCCTCAAGGCCCAGAGTGTGCAGACGTCCGTCTTGGTTCCTCCTGAACTGCGAGGCTTCTGTGGGCCCAGGGCTCAAGGAGGAACTTGCTTCCTGGGGACTCCTGGTCACTCCTCCCTGGTCACCTCCATTCTTTGTTTGATTCTCACAAAAACAGTTTGTACCTTTTGTGAGAATTTAGCTGAAACATCTGCTCTTTTTTTTTTTTTTCTTTGTCTTTTTGAGACAGGGTCTCGCTATGCAATTCAGGTTGACCTTGAACTCACCTTTGTATCCCAGGCTGGTCTCGAACTCGCACCAATCCTCCTGCCTCAATCTTCCAAGTGCTGGGATTACAGGCGCAGACCACCACGCCTGGCACATCTGCTCTTGAGCTTATTTGATAAGGCACCTTACTGGTCTGCCTCTTTTTTGTTCTTCCTGAACTTTTCTCCAACCCAGAATACCAGGCTGAAACAAAACTGTTTGATTTCTAGAAGTAATTAAACATGACAGAGTGGCATAGTCCTGTCCGTGCTCTGTCATGTCATGTTCTTACCAGGCCTAGGATTCTCATTAAAATTATTTTTCAGAGACTATATATATATATTATAGTATATATATTTTTTCAATAAAAATTTCATTTCTTTCTAAACAATTTCATGCACATTGTAAAATCACTCAAGCTACAAATCTTTTGCAATCCTGCCACTCAGAACTGTGGGTGATGTTTCCCTGGATCTAACTCTTGGTATTTGTGATTGACATCTGTCTCTTAAAAATTTCTCAAAAATGTAGTAGAAATTACCACTTATATGAAAGTACATGTGTTATGTATTCAGAACATAATGTTTATTTACATCAAACATTTTATTACACTTTCTCACAGATCCTGGTCCTGATGCTAGCTGTTTGGCTTGGATCAGATTTGCTACTTAGTAATTCCAGGTCACTCTTTCATGGGTGAAATAAAATGAAATAATGTGGGGGGGGGAGAGAGAGAGAGAGAGAGAGAGAGAGAGAGAGAGAGAGAGAGAAATATGTTTTCAAAGTCTCCACATTGCCAGGGAAGTGAGAATTCTTTATTTTTTTTACATGTATGTATGTATGTATGTATGTATGTATGTATTGCAGAACTGGGGGTTGAACTCAGGTCTTTGTGTGTGCCAGGCAAGCGCTTATTCTACTGAGCTATCTCCCCAGCCCCTAGGAATTCTTATCTAGGCTAGATTTTCTCCTAGTAAGAATTCCTTCCTTTTGTAAGAATTAACTGGGTATGTGTGTGGTTTGGTGCATTCTCTCCAGATGTTTAGTGAAGTGGGTTCTTTTTCTTTCTCCTGTTTTATTTTTACATGTGAGGTACTTTCCATCTTGTGTACACCACAACAGTTACTTAGATTTAGCACTTAGATTGAGGAGCTTGGCTGAGCTGGGCTGGCCAGGCGTGGCTGATACAGGACTTTCGCTGGGTCTGCTGTCTGCCACGTCACTGCCAGTGTGGGCAGAATATCTCCTGACCCATTTTTGTGTAACATAATCAGTGAATGTTATTAATGAATATTTTGCACATTAATACCAACTTATTTATCAAACTATATAGCATGTTAAAATCATTTAGAACTTGTCCTGCAATCATGTGGCTCAGTTGTGTTGGAAAAAAGATCTTGCACTCATAGAACCCATTCCAAGTCCCATCTATTGAAATAGTTGTAAGGGTTTTATTCAGAATTAAATTGAGGTTGTATTAAGGCCGAAAGAAATAAGTGGTATGTAGTACAATTTTATTTTTCATTATATCTATATGTGTGTGTGTACACATGTGTGTGTGTGTATGTGTGTGTATGTGCGTGCATGCATGTGTGCTGGGGATTGAACCATATATTTCAGTTGTTGGTTTTTTTTTTTTTTTCTTTTTAAAAACCAGTTTGAAAGCCAGGTGTGGTAGCATACACCTGTAATTCCAGCACTTGGGATGCTGAGGCAGGAGGATCAGTGTGAATCCAGCCTGGGCTACAAAAGTGAGTTCAAGGCCAGTCTGAACCACATAGTGAGACCCTGTCTCAAAAAGACCAATAAAACAAAACAAAACACAAAAAAAATCAAAGCAGTTTGAGCTGGGTACAGTGGCACATCACTGTTTATGGAGCCACTGAGACTGCTTCAAAACTCAGGGGCATCTGAAGACACCTGCGGATGTGACCCTGCTTGTCTTGCGCAGGTGCACAGTGGGATACAGTTATGTAACCCTGACTTAGCACAGGTAAATTTGTGTGCACTGGTAATAGCACAATGTAAGAATGTAAACATGAAGTGACAGCCTGTGTATGGGTTATACAGTGAGGATGCTGGCGGCCCTTGCCCTTGCGCTCTTCCACTCCTACGCACCTGCTACTGTTGCTGATGTCCTGCACACATGCATTCTTTAACCTTGGGACCTATTCCTTGAAAGTCTGCTGTGGGCCTCCTGAGTGGGCTGGCAACTGTAATTCTGGAACTGAAAAGGCTCAGATAGGAAGAATTGCCACGTGTTCAAGGCCAGCCTGGGCTGCATAGTGAACTCAAAGCCATCCTGACTGCATGACAAGACATTATCTGGGAAAAAAAAACCCCAAAATTTAAAAAGTGATTTGTACTGCTTATTAGCAAGAAAATATTCACTAGTGATTTACATAAAAGTTTAATATTTATTTTAATTTCAATCGTAGCAAACAAATTTTAGTGTTACAAATATTTTTACACTAAAGAGATTGATATTTTTGAATGAGAATAGTTATATATGGTCTTTTAATATACATCTGACTAAGGTGACATTTACATACCCATGAGTCATTTATCTCACAACTAAAATGAAGCATTTTAGAATTTAACCTCAATGAAGGTTAAAATGTTATTTTTAGAAAAGCGAGATTGGTCAGATCACAGGATCCCTACATTGCAGCAGCCC
The DNA here is from genome assembly GCA_004027915.1 of Capromys pilorides. Taxonomy (NCBI): domain Eukaryota; kingdom Metazoa; phylum Chordata; class Mammalia; order Rodentia; family Capromyidae; genus Capromys; species Capromys pilorides. The sequence goes on from PVKN010033801.1 coordinate 5,343, forward strand.
ACTGGGTCTCATTGATCTTCAAAGCAAAACCAGTAGGTGTCCTTCTTGTAAGCACCTTACACATGCCCATCTGTAGCCAGACTGGCTGGTTGCATGCAGATCACCCAAACAGGTAAGCACCCTGTCCCCACCAGGCATGGGTCATGCGGAAGCAGAAAGTAACCGAAGCAGTAGGTGGTGGTCTAGAGGATTTCTCCACGCCCGGAACTCCTAACAGTCTGTGAGAAGCAAGCTTCCCATTTGGAACTCAGTTGCGAGGTTCCTTTCTGCATGGAGCAGTTGCACTGGTCTCTACTTTTTGTTCTCCGTGGTTAGACAGTGTTCATAAATCAGTGCCATCTGTTCTTTTAAAGATGCCTCTTGTCTTCGCTTGTGTGGAGTCGTGTTGTATGTGTTTCAAGGCAGCAAACTTCATTTTTCTGGGAAATGGAAATTTCATAGACTATGTTAAACAGAGCATTTGATCAGCATTAGTTTGAGGTGAGAGAGTTGGGAATCTGGTTATAGTATATAGCTCACAAAAATTTCAGCATCAGAGACTGATAGATTCCTTGTAGAATTCTAAATAATTTGCTTTTGAAATCTGTTCAGTAGAGCACAGTTTATATTACGTGAACTGATCTGTGTCTAAAAGCATAACAGCTATTAATTTCATTCAAGAAGATATCTTTATTTTAAAAGATCTTAAGATACAATATTACCTATCCTTAAAGTATATAAATTGCAGTTTTTTTTCCATGAATGTTTTTATTCTAGTGAAATATAATGATAATGAAGTAAAGTTGTGTTACACTTTCTGGATTTTTCTCTTTAGAAGGCTACTGTGGACCTTTTATTTTCAGTGTTGAAGGTTCTCTCCCCCAGATGTTTTCAATTGTTCTCCACTGATGATGGAAAATTACTTTGCCCTGGTGGATTGGCCAATTAATCAATAGTTGCAACATCAACACAGTGCCTTCTGGAATCCTGTTTGTGATACTTAGGAGGCCTGGAAACAGATTCTCTCTGGAATTATTTTCCAACAGATGTAATCCAAAGCAAAAGTGGTTTAATCCATCCTTTCAACATCATGTAAATAAATATTTTCTCTAGGATTCTATAGCTTATTAATAGTTAACATGTCCTTTATTATTTTAGGAAAATCCTCACTTCTGTACTCTTTAACATAAAAATAAAAAACAAGCTCATAGAAAGTTTAAGTAGCATTATACAATTTAGTTTTTAATAAGACAATTTTAAAATGTTAACTTAAGTTTTAGGTTAGTCTTTTCTTTTAAATAATAATTCTAAAAATCCTTCAAAGCTCAAAATTTGAATGTGGCTATGCTTAGATTTTAGATTAAGTTTTATTATGTTCCTGTGAGATAGTGTCGTTTGGTTTTTCCTTCTTCAAAAAAATTTGTAGTCTCACTTTCTGTGGTAAATGACAGAGACAGGATCCAACTGTAACTGTTGTAATTACAACCTATACAACTTTACAGTGATACCTACTTGAAGTTTTGGAAATTTTTTAAAATGTGTGTAAAGCTTGTGAAGATATTGAACCTTCAAGTGGGGGAAGATAGAGCCTGAAAATTTCCAAATACAAATGACATTTAAGAGTTGAACTAGTTATGTGTGGGATTACTCTGGGTGCATGTAGGCCTGGCCTGTTAGTGGGACCACCTGGGGCCTACCAAGCCCTCATTCAAGCAGCACCCAAGCCAGGCAGCTGTGTGGAACTTATCAGACAGGCCCTGTGTGGAACCTTGCAGCAGATCTCCCTGCAAGAAGGCTAGAGGCAAGACCCACCCAGCTGATCCAGGAGCAGAACATTTTGCCAGAGGCTCACTTTCCAAGGGCTACAACATGAAGAAGTGGAGCACAGCAGTGAGATCTAAGCCATACTCACCTAGATGAGTTTGAACTTGGTAGATCCAGACCTGGTGTTAAGGTAATAACTTCACCAAAGCTCTACACCAAAGATCAGAAGACAGTGCCATAAAAAATGACAAAGAGAAAGAGAAAAATGCATTCTCAGGCCTGAGTCCATGCAGAACAAATGCAGGAGAGAATAGCATAGAAGAAATTGGAAATCACACACCTGAAAGCTCTGAAATAATAATATCTGAAGTAGGGAAACAGCTGCAGAAAGGTATAGAGGAAATCAGATCAGAAATCATTTCTGAAGTAAAAACAGAAATGATAACTATAATGAAAGAAATACTAAGTGCTTCTGAAGAAGACACTGATAAAAAATAGAGGAGAATATAAAAATAATGGAACACTTGAATGAGCAATATCAGAAAAGAATAGGAACTTAAAACCTCAATCACAAGCTTGCAAAACCATTTCAATGAAGTGAAAATAGACTCTCAGACTTTGAAGACACCATTGCAGCTAGTGAAAAGGTAAGAAAAAAATCTCTTAAAAACAACTGAGGTGCAGGAAAAAATCATTTAGTATCTGCAAGATGATGCAAAGGTGAACATCATAAGACCAATAGGCATCAGTGAGAAAGGAGTCAATACAAATGATATAAAAAGAATATGAGCAGAAGTAATAGCAGAACAATTCCCAAATATGGGGAAACAATCTGACATTCAGGTACCCAAAGCATATAGAACTCCAAATAACACCAACCCAATTAAAACCACACCCAGACATATAATAATAATCAAGCCCCCAGAAATTCAGCAAGGAATAGTATATTAAAAGCTTACAGAAAAAAGAAACAGATCACATTTAAAGGAAAACACATTAGAATAATGGCGGATTTCTCTTTACAAACCATCAAGTCAAGAAGAGTATGAAACAAAATATTCCAAGTCTTGCAAGAAAACAAATTCCAGCCCAGACTGCTATACCCTGCAAAACTCTCTTTCAAGATTAGTGGAGAAGTGAAATGCTTCCTTGATAAAGGACAACTAAAGAATTTCATGATGACAAAGCCAACCTTACACAGACTACTAAAAGATATTCTAGAGAGGGATCAAAATTACCAGAACTCCATGAATGAGAATAGAAAGAACCCACCAAATAGGGCAAACAAACTCTGTAGAAAAAGAGGTATACAACAGCAGTCTTTCAATTATTCTTTTGCATACAGCAGCAAAATAGCTCTGTCAGCATATTCTACAAATGGACTTCTCCTGCACCTTATGGGTCATGATTCCATCTGGGTCTACAGAGAGCATATCAGGGAAATAGTAGTAGTTCAGTTCCACGAGTGACCCCTGGCCACCAGTAAGCATCATGGGTGCTCTCCACCTCCACCACATATTAGAACTTTGTGCGATATCCTGTCTCTAAACTGTTAGAAGTGCTGGTCATATATTTGCCATTGCAGTATTTTTCTTATGTTTTATTCTTAGTAATTCTTTACTATCATGAAAACTTTCTCTTAGTTGATATTTTATATATATTAACCTGTACGAATTCCATGTCGCTTCTTTGAATTGATCACAGATTTGTACATATGATACACTACATTCTGGCCTCTTATTTGGACTCACAATTTAATTTTAATTTTTGAATATTGTTTTGAAATATTTAACTTGAATAAATTTTTCATCAGTTCTCTGAATATTGTTTAATTTTAATTTTTTCTTTTTTTCCCCTTTTTTAAATTACTTTTAATAAGAAATAGCAATGTATAACAAACAATGTGACAGTTTCAAAACATGTTATTGGTACATTTCAATATTTGATACAGTGCATATTGTTGTCCTCTTATTAGTTATACAGAGCCCAGGATGTAGGACTTATAATTTTTCAAATCATTGATACAACCAAATTTCTGCTCATTGAACTAAGAGAAAGTAGTTATATGCATAATCTAATGTTCAATAATTGCAGTGGGTTATTAGTAAAACTGGCAATGTTAGAAGTTGTTGATTTAAGCCTCTTACAGCTCAGCATTCTAATCTAGCTTTCCATTTTATGCCTTGTGGTTAAACTTTTCTGCTGGGTGGTTAAGGGTAAGTTTAAGCATTGGCTGTATAGCAAAATACGTAACTTTTGTATCTCTCAAGGTCAATCAAACCCCCTCAGAATTAACTTTGGAACCATGTACAGTGCTTTGTAGAACTGTTGTTGGTGTCAGCCATCTGAATGAGTCATGGCCATTGCTTGACCAGTTTGCTCTCTGTGAAAGCCCGAGAGAATGTTTTCTCTCTAGGTGACTCTCCTTAGGCACACTATACTTCATCTATTCCTTTCCTCTGTGGTCCCATAATCTCCTTGAACAAAAAATTTGGGAAACCACTGAGTTACAGGATGTTACAGCACAGGTTCTCTTATGTCCTGAGTCCTCACTGACCTTGAAGGGCTAGGGCCAAAATATTGGCTATCCTTGTAGCCCTTTTTTTTCTCTAATTTTTATCTGTAAACTTATATCCTTAGCCCTCCAGAAGAAAAGCTTAGTGATACTATTACTCTATAACATAGGTACTTGAGCATAACATCACTGTCTTTCTGAGTATCAAACATCTTAGACTTAACTTGGGATTGGTATTTTTTATCAATCATGGATATTCTAACAAATCTCTATTGAATGTGATTAAAGCAGTAATACATTTTTACATATTTAGAAATCTAAGTATATACAAAATTGTAGCCAGTCAATCCTATGGCATTTTTCTAGTCTCTTATTCTCATTTAATACCCTTTTTTGTTTTCTTGTAAACCAAACATTTACTTGAGAGAGAGTATAGCAGTAAATGAAATTACATTGGAAGCAGCACACATCTAAAAGACCAGAATGACAGGCATTCCAAGCATGGTTTTAGTACTACACATTGCTATCTTCATTGTCAAAAACATTTTAGAGATTCCTAGAACCATTATCTAATTCATCCTGTGTATATAAGTGTATGGGTTTGCCCCTGCCATGCTTCCTATCTTTTCTGCTTGCAGTCACTTCATTATTTAACCCTTAAGCCTTGATTTCCATTCAGCTGTGTTATGCTTCTCCATTTTTATTTCTTCTTTTGAGATCTTATACTAGGGAGACTATATGATATTTACACATGTAGGTCTGGTTTATTTTACTTATGAGTATATGTTCAGGATACATCCATTTATATATGAAGTTTTCTTGTTCGTCATTCTTTATAGCTGAGTAATATTCCATTGTATAAAAGTACTATGTCTTTTTCAACAGTTCTTCAGATGATGGGCATTTTGGTTGTTTCCAAAATTTGGCTACCACAAATTGTGCTGCTGTGAACATAGGTGCACCGATGTCGCTATGATACGATGTTTTCAGTTCTTCTGGGAAAATTCCCAGTAGGGGGATAGCTGGATTGAATGGGATTTCCAGTTCTAGCTTTTTAAGGAATCTCCACGTTGCTCTCCATAATGGTTGCGCCAATCTGCGTTCCCACCAGCAGTGGAGAAGGGTTCCTTTTTTCCCACAGCCTCTCCAACATTTGATGTTGGTTGATTTCTTTATGATAGCCATTCTTCCTGGGGTGAGATGGTATCTAAGCGTTGTTTTAATTTGCGTTTCATGGATGGCTAGTGAAGTGGAGCGTTTCTTCATATTTTTGTAGGCTTGTTGAATTTCTTTCTCTGAGAAGTATGTGTTCATCTCAGATGCCCATTTCTGGATTGGGTCTTTGAATTTTGGGACCCCAGTGATTTTTAATTCTTTATAAATTCTAGATAGAAGACCTGTGTCTGAATACTTATTAGTTAAAATCTTTTCAAAATTTGTGGGTTGTCTTTTCACTCTATTGGTAGCTTCTTTTGAGGTGAAAAAACTTCTTAGCTGGAGGAGGTCCTAGTTGTTGATTAAATATGCATTTTGATTTTTGTCCAGGAACTCTTTGCCTACCCCAATTTCTTCACAATTTTTCTTCCCATAGATTTCATCTTTGTCTTTTAATATTTAGATCTTTAATCCATTTTGACTTTAGTTTAGTGCACAGTGATAGACCTGGGTCAAGTTTTAGTTTTCAGCATGTGGAAAGCCAGTTTTTCCAGCACCAGTTGTTAAAGAGATTATCTTTCTTCCAGTAAGCATGTTTGGCTGCTTTGTCAAAAATAAGGTGGCTGAGTGTGTTTGTATTTGCTTCTGCATCTTCTAGTCTATTCCGTTGATCCTCAGGTCTATTTTTTTGCCAATACTATGCTGATTTTATCACACTAGCTCTGTTGTATAACTTTAGGTCAGGCATTGTTATGCCTCTGACCTTGTCTTTGTTGTCCAGGATTGTCTTTGCAATTCTAGGTCTTTTTTGGTTCCAGATAAATTTTAGGATTGATTTCTCCAGATCTGTGAGGTATGCTGATGGTATTTTGATAAGTATTGCATTAAAGCTGTATAACAATTTAGGAAGTATGGCTATCTTCACAATGTTGGTTCTTCCTATCCAGAAGCAGGTAAATTTTTCCATTTTCAGAAATCTTCTAGGATCTCTTTTTTCAGAGTACTGTAGTTCTCATTGAAAAGGTCTTTTACTTCTTTAGTTAGGTTAATTCCCAAGTATTTCATTTTCTTCAGTGCTATTGTAAAAGGTATTGTTTCTTTAATTTCTCTCTCAGTGTGTTTATTGTCTGCGTAGAGGAATGCTGTTGACTTTTGTGTGTTGACTTTGTATCCTGCTATACTACTGAATTTGTGTATTAATTCT